>JASDQU010948529.1:12656-31576 GCA_032191745.1 Picea mariana
GATGTGGATGAGGCCTGAGTCAACTTGGCACCTGGAACATGTGGTGGCCTCTCCCTGCTCTTTGGCCATCTGTATCTGTGTCGTCTACTAACGAGGATCTGGCGTAAATGTCATGAAAGTTGACTGGATGGGTACTTTTCTAAGGGAAACAAAAACCCCCCTTTACAAAGATGTGTGATAACACTTTGGACCTAAGAAACAACCATTAAAAAGAAGCGTTTAATTTAAAAATCAATTAGACATCTTTCTTTTGATAGTGAACCAACATTAGCTAGGCTTAGGGCCTTGGATTAGGATTGGAAAGAAAACTCTCCATGGACACCAAACTCAACCTATAAGTCATTAAAGTGTGTGAAAATCCATTCTTGAAACCAATGTGTCGGAAAGCTCCTCTAACATAGGAATCAAGCATGAGGTCGCATCGGGGAAAGTAGGGAGATTACCCCTCTATGCTTGTTTTTGTGTTTGTAATATTGCTTCGATCGTTATGCATACGATGGTTTTGTTAGGTCACCCCTCCAGAGCTTTGGGATTATTTATCCTACCCTTACATGCGATTGGACTTACGACCATTCCCGACCATATACTGTTAGGTCGTAACCTTAGTGGATTTTCCTAGGGATCCACATAGGTGATTGCAGGTGGGACAGTCCTGTAGTACCTAGGGAAGATGTTCGTTCATGGTCCCAGTTCCCCCAGAGGGTGACCGCCTTAATAAAGGGTACTTGCACTAGTCAGGGATGTTTTGTGTTGTTCTTCATAACTGCTCCTCACACCTTCACTAGTCAATCTAGTGGGGACTTCATCTCCCCCATGAGGTTGGTTTCAGAAGGCCCTTGATCCAACTGGTTTGCTTGTTGTTGCCTAGATTTGATCAGGGGTGTTCTCTTTGAGTTTGAGTCTAGGTCAGTTGTAGGTTGATTGTTTTTTGTTAGTTACATATAATTTTCACTGTGGTTGAAATATCATGCCATTCCCATCAATTACGAGGATTAGAGCCTATTACAAAGGTGGAACTACCTCCAAAGTGATTCCATATCCATGACAAAGATTCTAAACGGTCATATTTTTGGTTTGACGAAGCTGGTTTGGTTGAGGTAGAAGTGGTTGACGAACTTCCTACACCCAACTTCAATCTACATTTAACTGAACCTAAGGCCTCTATATTGGTCCAAGAACACGAAATTTTTAATGAGACTTTTTAATTATTTATTCATCCTCCTACCATGTCTGGACCTAATGCTTTGTCCAGTGCAGTTGATCTCATAATCCCATCCTCAAGTGGGATTGGGGGCAACTCATTCGGGGGAATCTCAGTCATGTCCTCATTTCTACCCCTTAGATCCATTCRGCCTTCGCCATCCATACCTTTTGTTTATGATTCCTCCATGTGGGGGATGTCGCCTGCATCGTCGACTCCATCCATTAGTATACCTAGCATTCCCATKCCCATCCCATCTACTTCACTTCCCACTTACAGATTCTTTTCTAGTGGGGGTTGAGCTTTGGTTTCAGCATGGGAAGCGAAGTTCCTTCCACTTTCACCAATCTAATGACCATCCCAACRTCATCAGGGGTAGGTACATCTTTTGGATGGAGTGTGCCTCGTGGTTTTTTGGTTGTCCCTAATCAACCTGTGGGCAATGGTACTTCTAGAGGTTTTTCTTTTTGATGGGTTAATAAACCTTTCCCTAGGGGCACATCCCTTGGGGGAAATTGGAGTTTTCCCTTTGTCCATACATCTAGTCCTAGAGGTTTCTTCCCTGGGACTAGCATTGGGAACTTTCCTCCTGGAGGGTCCCTTTTTCCCCTTGGGGGATATTCCCCTTTATTGTAATGCTTGACTTACCAAAACTTTCATGATTAACGAATGACCCTATTTCCCACAATCCATCATGGCCCACGATTCCATCAAAACTCCCATCAGACATTCTGAAGTTTGATGGTAATCCGGGAGAAGACCCGTCCATGCACATCATGACATACCATTTGCGGTGCTTGTCCAATTCTTTAATGGATGATAGTGTGATATTGCGTCTTTTCCAGAGATCCTTAACCGGATTTGTTTCCAAGTGGTATATTGAACTGAAGGGTGGTTCTTTTAGAAGCTTCAATGACCTAGCAATGGAATTTTTAACACATTAACAATTGCCTATTTGGTATGAGATAGGAACAAATATCTTGACTTCCCTGTGTCAAAATAATGCCACCCACATCTTCGATCATATTCATGAGTGGCGTCGACGATGTAGGATGATTAAGAATCAGATTCCAGATAAGCTCCTAATAGAGTGGTTCACTAAGTCCCTCTTACCACCCATTGTCATGGATGTCACTATGGTTAGGGAAACCACCAAAGAGAAAGCCATCTTGTGTACCCAACATATGGATTTGATATATTCTCAGTCGGGTACTCTCTATGACATCATTCCAAATTCTCCTTACTCATCAACTAATCTACATAAACCTCTCCCAAGGCCCCATGTCGATGGTGTGGTTGGTTATGTTTCTCATGCATCTGTTAACCATATAGTTGATCAGATGGTACAATTATCCATTCAATCACAACCATCAGAAGCTGGCACTAATGCTCAAACTGTTGCAGTCCCTCCTCAAACCTTCGAGGTGAATTCATTTCATTCTATGCAACCGAAGTATCCTCAACAAACTGGAGGCAATAAAAAGAGAAACAAAAAGAAAAATTCCATGGATGAGAAAGGGACTGCCACTACCCAAACTTCCCAGGAGGGAGGCACTAAGGAGAAGAGGAAGGCTCATTTTCCCTGCACCATCTGTGGGGAGGACCATCCCACTCACCAGTTCCCTCGGAAAGATGAGATACATCTATATTTGGCACAATAGTGCCCCCCCCAGCAACATGTTTTCTTAACACACCCTTTCCCTCCCCAACCTCAAAACATGTTTGTCTCAAATCTTGCCCCTCTACTAGGGGGCATCGCAGGTACCCCTCACCATGAGGGGTCTTCCTCGAATGATCAGTGTTCATGTGTGACCAAATGGTCAACTTGCAGACTTGGAACAAGAACTACGACATTCTTGAGCCTTCCAATGCTACCCCAAATGCAACATCTTCTTCCCAACCTAGTGGTCCTCTTCAGATACAGAATCCATTCTTTGATTCACCACTTCTCCCCCCAAATGGATTTATTCATCATACGACACATCATCCCAACACATGGGATGCCCACAAACTATAGTATTGTGGAAGACCTATCCATGTAACCTTGTTCCATGTCGGCCCTCAAAGTTCTTCAAAGCTTCCCCACGCAGTGGAAAGAATTTATATCGTCCATAGGCGGGGTTAATCCCTCAGAATCAAGCTTGATTACTTTGATGTTACCCAAGTTACTCATAGGCTCTCCCATCAAATATCCTTCCAAATTAAAGTGAAAATGATGGGGAAATATATCTTCCAAATAATCATTGATGAAGGAGCCTCGACTTGCATCATGTCGATTTGTTGTTGGAAATCCCTTGGCTCTCCCAAGATTGATACATCTAATACACTATTAAAATCCTTCGATGGACATATGTTCCAAACTCATGGAATAATAACCACCTTACCATTTGAGTTAGGTGGAAAGATTGTCTTTGTTTCTATAGAGGTCATCGACACAACACTTGAGTACAATCTGTTACTCAGGTGCAATTGGTTCTACGAGATGACTATAGTTGTCTCGTCGGTCTTTAGGGTTATATGTTTCCTCATCAAGGGAAAATCATTACAATTGATCAACTTGAATTATGCACTCGAGACCTTGGATCCAATGCGGGGTCCAATGTACACTTTTTCGGTGATACCATGCAACCTACTATGAAAGTTGGTGTGGGGATGTTAAAACATCCTTCACTTATGGGTATATTCCATCTTCCCCCACCATCCCCTACTACAACCATCACCCCCATAAACATGATTTCTTCATCTACCAGTGGATCCCTAGGGTATTTTGATCCTTAGGTGGTACCTCATCCTCAGGATGTTGATTCATATGGAGAATCCATGCCACTCACCTCAGTAGATATTATTTATCTAACAATCCCATCAATATACGTTGATATTGGTCATCCACTCCATCCTCATATGGAGTGTGACCATCCTACTCCTCCCATAAGGGTTGTTGACTCTCCAAGTTCACATGAATCCCTTGATTTTGAGTTTCCTTCAAGAAAGGTCATCTTGTTAGTCATGGATTCCGCAGATAATCCCAGGGAAGATGAGAACCATCAAGCATCCATCCTCCCTAGTTTGGAACTGATGAGATTTGAACTGATGAGTCTTGTTCCAAGATTAGGGGCATTTGTTGGGGCACCTAGTAGACCTCCTTTTCTTGAGCCCTTTCCACCTCAGTTTTCTTTTTCAGAACTTTCCACCGAATTCTATGCTACCCCTTCCATTGAAGATTCGTGTTTTGTACTTCCTTCATGTCTTGATGGATCCCATCAAGGAGATTCCCTAGCTCTCAATACTACTCACATTGAGTATATTCGTATGTGGAAATTCGATCCCATGTGGCATGGCCCCAACATGGTGAGGCATATGATGTTGACAACGGCTCATGATTTCATTGATTATGAAAAAGATCATTGGCCTAAGCCTTGCAATGGACTCTACTTGGTGTAAAGAATCGAAATTCATAGTTCCTTTTACATAGGTGTGTGATGTGAGTGTGCCTTTGTTTTGCATATATCATATCCAAAAAATCCAAAAATATTTTCCTTTTTTACGATTTTGGTATGTGTTTTGACCTTGGAATCTAGTTTACATGTGCTTGATAGGATTCTAGGTACTTTGTTATGAAGATTGTGCCTTCCACTAAACTTGAGGTTCGTGTTCCCGTGGGGGTTCCCAAAATTTTTTTTATGTTTCTTAATGGTCTCCTATGAATTTTTTTCTCATGTCATGTGTTCGGTCGTTGCAATGTTGTTTTCCCATATTTCACTTACCGCTATGCAATATCCTTGACCATCCGCCTCTTGCATTATTTGGCCTTTGTTTTTCATCCACTTTCCCAGGGAGATTACACACTGCTAAGAGTGGACCTCACTTACCAATACCATCTGCATCCTTCATTGCTTGGGTTGGTTCCACGTCCTTGGAACATAGGAGAGTGTTGTTAAGCAAATCGTTCTCTCCCGTTGAGTCTCCTTTAAGCGCTTTTCAGAATCTTTAAAAATGAAAAGATTGTCAAGTGAGCTTGTCTTCTTTCACACTCATTAAATGGTTTGAAAGGACTTCTATTTAGTATAATTTTAACCCTTTTCTAGACTGGATGGACTACTTAAGAAAAAGGAATACTCTAGTCCACCTAGGCTAGAAGAGTTCTCCCTTGTATTGCTTTATCCTTTTTTAGGATTGGGAGACTAAATTTATGAAAAAGAACATTGAGCTTACTTTGTAACTCTTTCATGCTTGTTAAACCATGAAGGAGACCGAGCATACTTGTGTCATTCTTTCGTTCTCGTTACACCATGAAGGAGATGAAATATACAAAAAAAGAGTGGGGGTTTTTCACCATTGATCTATTCACAAAATGGCAGTGTCAATAGAGTCACCCTTGAACATGGCACCTGTTTGAGTCCTCATCATACAAGAGGGTTTTAGCTTGCCTAGGAGTCGTTCTAGTAATATGATTTAGAGATACTCCTTCGACTAGTTACTCTTCCAGACATCATGGGGAGTGTTTCAATGCCTCATGTGTTGTTGCACTATATCTGTCAAGCTCTTGTGTATTATTTCCAATTCACGATTGTATTGTGTTATATGTTCAAAGGTAGTTCAAGCCTGAGTCGACCATCTGTTGTTTTTTTGAATTTCCAAGTCATCCATCCCTGTGTCATTTGTACCTTGTGATACTCTCTCTTTACATCATCTATTGGTGTATGTTTCATGTCAATTGGTGGGGGATACATCAAGGCCCACCTTCGATGGATCTCTTCCTATCGACTTCATCGCATTATATAGGATAGGTATATAGAAACCAACTAGTCCCTTGGATCTTGCAGTCATCATTGGCATGCCTCCTTGTGATTGACAGTGGGTTTTATCATTTACTCCTAATCAATTGAGTCTACAAGTGTTCGACACCAAATCCTCTATTCACACTCATTAGATTGTTCTAGGTACCTTGGGGTCCATCTTCATCATCGATGGTTCCTCTCACATATGTTAACGATATACATCATTGACTAGTAATCAGATGGTTTCTACCATGCTCGACATCAGCTCATCTATTTTCATGTTGTATATTCGTACCATCGGGGTTTGGGATGAATACCTTGGGTTGGGGCCATATCCTTCCTTTACAGCATCCCCTCCCAAGATGCAATGGAGTATATCACTTGTATCTGAAGACTTCGGGGGAATTCTCCTCAGTGCTCGTTGTCTTCCTGGCATCTATATGTTATGTCATAGATCCACATTACATTGTCTTGTGGATACGGTCTTATTGATGACATGGATCCATTATGTATTCTTTCGTGGCCATGGTCTAGAATTTCATATCATGGATCCACAATGTATTGTTTGGAGGCCATTCTCATTCAGAGTCTGATTATGTCTACCTAGGGGATTGGTATATATATTCTCTCATCCTTGATGTCTGATTGTAGGTACTCATTGGTTCCTTGATCTCCGAGCTCCTTCCTTATGCCACTCGTCACCATGAATTTTCATAATGTATTTCGTCCATCCATTCCTTTCCTGACCTCACACATTCGGGGGCATATTTTATACTTGTATTTTCCACCATAGGGTGTGAAAGCATTTTCTTAGATGTTATGAGGCTATAATTACATAATTGAGTGAAATTCTCATAATTATTTCACAAGGAAATAATTATTTTGTCACAATTTCATAATTATGAAATAAGAATTATTTCATAATTGAGAATAAACCCATAATTGAAAATAAAGTTCATGGTGAGTTGGAAAAATCTCATAATTGATCATGGAACTTGAGAAAAAATCTCATAATAGAGAAAAAGTTCATAATAGGTTGGAAAACACTAATAATTAAGCATGAAACTTGTACATGACTTGTAATTGCTTAGTTCACATTCCATCAAACCTAACTATGAATTGTAATTTCTTAGTTCACATGCTATCAAGCTATCCATGATTTGTATTCGCCTATCCATGACTTGTATCCACCTAATTCACATGTCATGAATCCTATCTCCAATCTCTTTTAAAATAATATAAGAAGAGGCCAAATCAAGGAGATGGGGAGAAGAGTTTTGAGAGTGGTTATGATGTCAAAATAGAGACAAAAATCTCAAGAGGATAAGGAAGAGCATCAGGATCCTGGAACTAGGAGGAAAGCATCAACATCTAAGGATCATTGGATCATTGGTTTTCCCCTTTCACATTGTTCATGTTCAATGATATATGTTGGATCTAATCTTACATTGAATAGACCAGGATAGATCTAGTAGATTTGAATTTCCTAACACTAGAAGAATAATAGATTGCTATTTGTTTGTCTCTTTATGTGTAGGAAGMAGATTGTAGGAGCTAGAGATGGATCTCAAGAGCTACATAAGCCAGATACGCGAGGAAAACCATCAATCAAAAGGTATGTTCAACACCCTTCTCGGTTAAAAGGAAATAAATCTAATTAGATCTAGRGAGAACCATAGGAATATAAAACCTCTTTTGTTTGGGATCAAGGGAAGATCCTAGGGATAYCTTGTTTTTCATKTAGTGAGATCCCTRTGATAATTTGTCTCGTAACAACATCCAGGCTCCATCTTGATTCAAGAGGTTTTCTAGAGGTGGCAGATGTGTTATATGTACCAGAACTGAAGAAGAACTTGCTCTCAATTTCAGTTTTGGAGGACATGGTTTTTGTAGTTACTTTTCAGAGAGGGAAAGAGGGTGGGAGGGGGGGACATTAATGGATAAAATGTATATATAATATATGTTCAGAGGGAGCTATCCCTGACACAACAATGAGAATTTGTGTCAGAGAGGGAAGGTTATACATGTTGCAGGGCCATCCTGTAAGAAGATCTAAGGGGATATTGGATCATGGATCAATGTCAGTGACAGAGGATGAGGAGTAGGAGGATTTGAAGGGTGAATAATCGAAGGATGAGCAGAGTTCAAAGATTTCCAGTGTGGGGATTAAACCTTCATAGGGAAGAGGGAGTTATCCCCTTCCAGTTCTATCCGAAGACTGAGTTGGTATGAGATGACATTGATGGATTCTCAGGAGCAAGAATATTCTAGGAGCACATTGAGGGAGAACAGACCTTTGACGAAGTTTCCAAACTTTGTGGAATTGATATGTGGCATCATCACTTTGGATACTTCCAGTATTCAGGGAGAAGTTGACCAGCAAGGTTGGAGGAATGCCAATATGTAGGATGATGCGTGTGACATTGTGCCAGAGTCGGAGGAAGAACCAGTTCCAAGTGGCTCTTCGGGAAATACCTTCCTTGGTAAGAGGGAGTGTTGATGTTAGTGGTAGCATCGGACATGTATTTCCACATAGTTCTATGTGTTTAGACGTGTAGAAATCATCCAAATCCTTCTACTCTTGAATTTACTTTAATTAAAGGATTTATTGAAGTAAATGGATTTTATGAATTAATTATGTAATTAATTAAATGAGTTATTTAAGGAAAGTAATAAAAGTACTTAGAATTTAATCTTAGCATGCAATCTGAATCTCAAGTGAGATTAGAAATAGATTATAACTCATGGTTATAAAATCAAGGCTAGGGTGAAGAAGGTGACTCATTCACACAGAGAAAGAAAAGAAAGACTTTTTCTAAAGTGGAGTCATTCGAGAGTGTAGAAGAAAAGAAGGAATTTTTCTTACACTTGACAGAATCACGAAGAATTGATGCTTGAGATCTTGGATCATGAAGGAATTTGATTAAAGGAGATCTTGGATAGGGAAGGAGAAGGACTTCCATCTAGAGATCAAGTCAAGGAGAAGAGAGAACAAAGGCAGTACAGGTGGGTTTTTAGTCTAAGGAAGCCATGAGAGAGTGTCAGATCTTACGAAGCTTGGCATACAAGTTTTCTATATAGATACACAATTCACAGTGTAGACAGTTGTGTATATATGTGATTCACAAGAAGGAAAATCACATATACCTTGAAAATCATGTTAGAACTAGTCGTACAACAAGTTAGACCTTTCCATGTTAGTTTGTAGTTGCATTTCTCTCAATGGGACATTATCCTTGTTACGGGAGCCCTGATTTTAGCATAATAAAATCATTCTCAACATTGGTTTTCCCTCTAGGGTTTTTCCAAGGGTATCTACCCAAAAATATTGGTGTTTATGTGTGCTTGATTTGGTTTCCTTATTTATGCTTCTGCTACATGTTTGGTTGATTACTCACTTGTGTTTTTAGTAGATAAAGTGATTTGTTTTGAGCTAATTGTTGGGTGTTGAGTAGGAGAAATTTGAACATGGTATCAGAGCATACCAAGGGTTCAATCCGCTGGAAATTTCAACAACGATAACATTTTCGAAAGTGCTCCCACCACGACACATTGTTGACCATCGTATAGAGGTAGAGCTTGGGTTGTAGCCACCAGTAAGATATCCTTATTGATCATCTAGACCAGAGTTGGAAGAGTTGAACTGGGGGTTGACATAATTTATTGATGCAGGCTTCGTTCATCCATCCAAGTCATCATATGGCACCCTAGTTCTCTTCCAAAAGAAGAAGGACACTTCGGAGTTGAGGATGTGTTTGGATTATCGAGCATTGAACAAACATACTATGAAGAAACGATACTCGTTGCCTTTAGCTATAGATTGATTTGACAAGTTGGCCAAGGACAAAGTCTTTTCAAAGCTTGACTTGTGACATGGGTATTATTAGGTGTGAATTGCAGATATAGATGAGGCAAAGACAACCATGGTGGCAATGTATGGGAGCTATGAGTTCCTAGTGATTTCTTTTGGGTTGTGCAACACCCCTGCAACATTTTGCACATTGATGAATGATGTGTTGCGGTCATTTTTTAAAAAGTTTGTTTTGGTGTATTTGGATGACATCGTGGTGTACAACGAAAGTATGGAGGATCACAAGAAGAATTTGGCACAAGTCTTTGAGGCGCTACAATAGAACCATTTTTTCTTGAAGAAGTCTAAATGTGTTTTTGCATAGGCTAAGATACCATTCTTGGGGCATTGGATTGGCCAAGGATGCATTCACATGAACCCTGCAAAGGTCAAGCCAATCTAAGATTGGGAATATTTGTAGATAGTTCATGGCGTGAGAGTCGTCCTTGGACTAGATAACTACTGTCACAAGTTTGTAAAGGGCTACTCCAAGATTGTTGCACCACTGACTGACTTGTTCAAAAAGGAGAAAGTTGTTGAGCTCCCAAATTAACGCCATTTTCATTGCCAAATGATCCTTTTTTACCACTCTGAAACCACTTTTTTGCTATGATAACCACTCTTTCATCACATTTTTGTCCAAAATGGTCATCCAAGGCTCATGAGGTAAATATGATGGTTTATTATGTGTTTTTCCATAATCTTTGATGAATTAGGAGTTGAAGTTAAATTATTACTAATGATGGTTAATGGAGCCATGTCTTATAAGCTATACGAGGAAGTCCTATAACCCATGTTGAAGTTTATCATATATCCATACTTCTAGAAGGAAAAGTAAAATATGGGTTTTATCCACAACGACCTCGACATGATTTGCTTAACATCGTTTCTAGAAAGTAGAGGAAAGGTTCCAGGATGCAATCAAAGTTCATGTCAACTATCCCCAAGTTTGGAACATCGACAACTAAATCAGATCGAGAAAAAGAATGGGAGATATTCTCATGCATTTCATGTCATGAGAATATCTTCCCAATGGTTTCCCAGAGTTATTTTCATGTTCAAGTCTTAATCGAGTTTATTGGTGTGATATTGTGATATAATTCAATGAGCTTGATGTGTTAAGACATGGATCCACTTGAATTGACCTGTGCATACTTAGACTACATAATGTATAAAAATTCTTGCTTGGGACCATGTGTGTACACGTTTTTAATGTAAGTTTGAAGCTAGAAACATTACACAATAGTCAAACAACTTGTATATCTCCATTCATATCGTCATGAGATTAATGTTCATACTAAATACTTTATGAGATTAGTCTAGAAAACATATTTTGTAATAACATCAATTTATGATTTACTTAATTCTCAAATATTGAGAATATGAAATGAACAATCATTCACACCATGTAGCCATGTAAAAGTCTATTGGGAACTTAAATCAATCACTTCCGATGGTTCTCTCTTTTTATTTATTTTCTTTGATTTATGTTATTTTGTATGCAAGTTTTTCTATTTATTGTTGTTTGATTTATGTTATTTTGTATGCAAGTTTTATTAGATTTAGAATAATATGATGAGCTATTGCCATGGAGGAGCATCCTCGAGCATATAATATGGTGAGCTATTTCCATGGCATCCTTATGGCATCCTTTAGTATAGATTTAGCATAGATTTGTATTGGTTTGGATTATGTTATGGTTGTTTGGTGCGGGTTGAATATATTTGATTGGTATAAAGTTGATGTTGAAATATATTTACTCATCATGATAAATATATTAAACATGGAACAATCACAATGTACTTATTTGTTGTTATTTTAATAAGTATGTTGGTGGTAGTTGCAATCCCTTGGCATGATCCCAATTTTTTAGAATAATTGTTTAAGTCTATTTTCTTATGTTTAAGCTCAAAATTGCATTTGTATTCAAAACACTATAAATTTATAATTTGTGGAAATTTTATTAAATTAACAAACCGAAAACAACATTAGAAAATATAAAATAAAGACCTATAAATTCATAATAAAAAACAATTTTATTCATAATATTTTAAAAAACAAGACTTAATTACACATCTAAAAGTAAATACAAATAAACTTAACCCCTCAATTTTAATATATGTACTCAACTTGAAAATAAGAGATGGAAATTGAACCAATAAATTTTGAAAGGATTCCTAGAATTTATCTTTTCCAACAAATCTTGGTTAAGAGTATAGTAGGCAAATGGGATTCCACTCAATACCCCTCAATTTTAATATATGTACTCAACTTGAAAATAAGAGATGGAAATTGAACCAATAAATTTTGAAAGGATTCCTAGAATTTATCTTTTCCAACAAATCTTGGTTAAGAGTATAGTAGGCAAATGGGATTCCACTCAATAAAATTTTGAAAAAAGTTTGGAACCTTGACCTTTGGTCAAAAATTCTTTTTTTTTGAGAGCACAGAAAAGGAACTTAAATTGAGAAAATGTCTTAAAAAGAGGATTCACAAGGACATTGTAGTTTGTTATGTGTATAAGGAACTTAGTATTCTAGGGCCTTTTTCTTATAATTTTCCAACAAATCTTGGTTAAGAGTATAGTAGGCAAATAGGATTCCTCTCAATAAAATTTTGAAAAAGGTTTGGAACCTTGATCTTTGGTAAAAAATTCCTTTTTTTTGAGAGCACATAAAAGGAACTTAAATTGAGAAAATGTCTTAAAAAGAGGATTCACAAGGACATTGTAGTTTGTTATGTGTATAAGGAACTTAGTATTCTAGGGTCTTTTTCTTATAATTTTCCAACAAATCTTGGTTAAGAGTATAGTAGGCAAATGGGATTCCTCTCAATAAAATTTTGAAAAAGGTTTGGAACCTTGACCTTTGGCCAAAAATTCCTTTTTGAGAGCACAGAAAAGGAACTTAAATTGAAAAAATATTTTAAAAAGAGGATTCGCAAAGCCATTGTAGTTTGTGATGTGTATAAGGAACTTAGTATCCTAGGGCCTTTTTCTTATAACATACGCATTTGCTTCTAAATCTAAGAATGGGTTCATGAAAGCATGAGATGCAATATTCCTCGTCTAGAAGATGTAATAGCTTAAAGGTAAATTTTAAATCAAAGTAAATGTTGGAATGCAAATATTCCTACTATGCATGCTAACCTCGAACATTTGATAGAAAGAAATAGAAGAACCTTCTCATGAGAATCTGTACTTTAATTATTAAAAAAAACATCTAGGAACATATGCAAAACCATCACACTTAAAAATGGATAGAATTACATCTACACAAACTTTTAATACCGGGGAATTAAAATCTCCAATGAATTTAATGCGTACTCAAAGTGAAATTCATCGTATTCAATGGTAACCTCTCCATCCTCCTTTTATTAAATTGAAATTTGATAGGGCCTCGCTGTACTTTGATAGGGCTCGCGAGGAAAACTAGGCACTCAAGGGAACATTATTGATTATACAATTATTCCAGTGGGATATTTTTCTTATGATATTTGGGAAATCCAACAATAATTTCTACAATTATATAGTAATTATGGCTCCCTAAAGAATCTCACCTTCGTTAGAGACTTGAACATCTATTTTTTAATAATTCAATAAGATTCTCTAGTTATAATTGAAAAACTAAAGAAAACATAGAATAAGGACATATGAGAATTTAATGTCTTCATATTAAATCACTCTTTCAAAGAGATTTTTCCACTATTGACATACTTCTTATAAACTTTAATGTATTATATTTATACGAGGGGAATAAAGAAACAAGTGATTTGGCTAGTTTGGGCATAGAATAGTGAAGGTGAGAATTGTTTTGTTAAAAACGCACTCTATAGGTTATCCCCATGGGAATTAGAAGAGATCTTTCAATAACATGTAGGACCCATAATGAACATGTGGGGTGTAAGAGTTTTTTAATTTGTTTTTAGGCGGGATACTCGATATAGTATTTTTCGTTCTTGGTATGTTGGCTATCATGGCGGATTTCCAATTATAGTAATTGGTCTTCTCTGATTTTGGCGTTTATCTTAGCCAGTTTTCTTGGGGGAACCCTGAGATGGCTCTTCTAGTTTTGGCGGTTAGTCATTTTGTGTTTGGATTAACTTGAAGGTTTCTTCTTAGTTATCTATGGGGGGGTCCACGGATTGTTCATTGCATCATCTGGCATCATACTTAAGTGATAAGATGCATCCTTTATTAGCCTTTATTACCTAATTTTCGGTGTGATTTGGAGGTAGGGACCCACAGAATGTGATCTGACAATTGGTTCAGAGTTGGCAGAGCCTTGGTAAGGTGGCAAGCTTCTAGGATGGAGCATGAGGTCAGTGGTTTACTTAGCGCATCAGACAAGGAGGATTGGGACTGGGAGGGTATTTTCAAGACTGTAGACGAGCTCTATGAATTAAAGGCTGGTCAAAGGCCTTTAATAAATCCTTTAATACCCTTGGAAAAGATGCTTCAAAAGCATTCTTCTCATATTTCTCCAAAAGAAAGTTCTACTGGCAGTGTTGATTTTAGCCATAAGCCTTCCTGGTTTCCTGCAGAAGGTGGTTTGCCTGCGGATTCTAAATAGGCTCTAGGTGGTGAGAATTTAGTTACTGGTAATCTGAAGATTGGCAGCGTTTTTAACCAGGTTAACTCATGGAATATTAAGGGTCCTTTCTCGACTAGCGATCAGAGAGGAACCGAGATCCAAAAGGATACTAGACGGAGGAAGACTGTTAAAGCCTGGAAGCCAAAGAAAACGCGATGACATCTGGTCATTGGCATGGATGTCGGTCTAGAAGAGATGTGTCAACTAGCACTATGTACTTTGGTTGGTAGATTTGCTTACAAACATAAGTGTAAGCTTTCTTTTACAAACTGGAAGAAGGAGGTTTGGTACCCTCGGCTAGGTTATATTCTGACTTATATGACCCTTCCTAGTGGGTGGTTTGGTCTTATCTTTAAGACCCTAAGGATGCTGAGAGCATTCTAAATAAGTTATGGGATTACGAGGGTGGAAACTTAATGCTGAAAAGATGGAGGATCAAATTCGACCCTGCAACTGAGTACTTTAGTTTCAGGAACATATGGGTGCTTTTGTCATGGTTGCCTTTAAATCTTTGGAACACATTAGCACTAACGGCCATAGGTAATCTTCTTGGTTTCTTTCTGAAGATTGATGAAGCTAGTCTCCATTCAACAGACAAACGACTAGCTCAGGTGTTGGTTGAAGTAGACCTACATGCAGGGTTGATGGATTCTATCGAACTGGAATGGAGAGGCCATTTCATGGTTCAACGTCTGGATTATCTTGGTCTGCCATTCAGATGTACTACCTATAGGCGGACGGAACATTTAAGGAAGGATTTTTGTATTGAGCATGGTCACTTCGAAGAGGAAGATGATCTGGATATTGGTTCAAAGGACATGCAGTATAATGAGGAATGCTTGGAGGAACAAGGTCCGAGGGGTGGTGGTGAAACAGTGGGAATGGAAGAGCTTCTGGATGGCGTCACTAATACCCTCATTGGTAAGCTTAAAACTTATTGTCCATCTCTTTTATTTAAGCTCTCATTGTGGGAAAGAGATTACTTGGAAAAATCTGCTTTGTTACATTCAGTCTCGACGGTTGGTTCTGAGAAGGTGGTGGATTTTTCAGAATAGGGTGTGGCCTTTATTTTTGTTGATCGGACTAATCCTCAATCTTCTAATGTCTCTGATGTATCCGCGCCTTTAGGCCCTTTGGAACCTTCCTCCTTGGATTTGAGTTCCCAGTCTATTCCACCTACTATTTTGCTTGTTTCGGATATGTCTTTGGCCTCTATGGTTGAGTCCTTAGTCCCTTCTTTGCAGGAGAATACTGGTCTGATTCCTCTTCAGACCTTTTGGGGATCAAATGCTTATGTTAACTCGAGTTGTGACTCAAGTGGTGACTTGATCTCCGACAAACTGGACCATGGTCGAAAAATGGCTTGGTCAAGGGGTCTGAGTTCAGAAGTATCTCCTATTAAAACTAGGAGTGCTCGGAAGAAACAAGAGCTCGGGTCTTCTTCATCAGAAAAACCATCTTCTTCAACTCTGGATTTGGGGGCGCTTAGAGGCATGAAAGCCCTAGCTAGGAAAAAATCATGATCCTCTTCTCCCTGAATATCAAAGGGGTGGGGGGTCCCCTTAAATTATCCTCCATGCATAGGTTATTATCCACAACTAAACCGGACATAATATTTCTCGAGGAGACTCTAATTGACAAAGAAAAAACCAGGTTGTTTATGTATTCTCTATGTCCCACCTATATGTATAGTGCGGTGAGCTTATTGGGGAGGTCAGGTGGAATTTTGGCGGTGTGGAATCCCAACATTGTTTATCTACAACCTTACTTATGTGTTGGTGGTATTTTATTGACATGTGTTCATATCCCTGATAAAAGAAGGATTAGCATGATAAATGTATATGGATCGTGTTCTAGTCATAGACTATTCTGGGAGAATGTGGAAGCCAAAGGACTTTTAGATTTGAATAATATAATTATTGCGGGAGATTTTAATTTTTCAATAGGTATTGATGAAGTATGGGGGGTTTCGACCTTGATTGAGTCACAAACAACTTTTTTAAGAGATCTATTTCTTAGACATCATTTAGTTGACGTTAAGCCTGTCAAGGTGGTTCCAACCTGGCACAACTGCAAAATTGGGGCGGATGGCATTCAAAAATGATTAGACAGGGTATATGCTTCTGCAGAGTTACTAAATGATTCAACATTATTTAGATCTTGGGTCGATCATTCGTTCATTTCCGACCATGCCCCGGTGTTATTTCAGTTGGATTACGGATTTAAGCCAGTTTACTATCCATTTAAGTTTAATTCGACTTTGTTGAAAGACGAGTTATTTGGTGATCTTGTTAGGGAAGTATGGAATGCGCCACAGGAATCCATGAGAGATGGGCCACAATCCAGGCTAGTGGGGAAGTTATGCAGACTAAAATCAAGAGTGAAAAAGTGGATAGTGGTTAAGAAGAAAAGTGAACAACAGGCCTATAATCAAATAGAAGAAGAAATCACTACTCTTATCAAAGAGAGTCTTGAACATCAAACATCAACCGAACCTCTTAATCACTTGAAAGCACTTGAGACTGAAAGAAATAGGATGTTAGTGGCTAAGGAGGAATTATGGTGCCAAAAGAGCAGGGCAACCTGGATCCTTTCGGGTGACAGGAATACCAAATATTTTCATCGGTTTGCTAGCTTTAAGAGAAACAAAAAACACTTATGGGAAGTTAAGGATGATTTTGATCACGTACATACAGGGCAGGATGCTATTAAGGCAGAGGCTATGAGACATTTTAGCTTTTTTTACAAAGACACTCATAATCCGATTGTGGATCAGATAGAATCGGTCTGATTATACCCTAGGCTAACTACAGAGGAGGAGGTACAAATGCTCGAGAAGGCATGTTTGAAGGATGAGATTTTTGAGGTTCTGAGGGGTTTTACTAAGGACAAGAGTCATGGTCTTGACGAGTGGATAGTGGAGTTTTTCTTGCACTTTTATGACTTGATTGTTGATGATATATTAGAGGTTGTTGAAGACTCGTGCATATCTGGTATGGTTAACAGATCCTCAAATTCTACGTTTATAGCACTCATCCCAAAGTTCAATGGCCTGGCTTCCTTTGGTGACTTTCGGTCGATCGCCTTATGTAGTCTATGTTATAATATCATCACTAAGATTTTAGCAAAGCGAATCAGACTTATTTTGTCCCGTACTCTCTCAGAAGAACAATTTGGTTTTCTCAAAGGCAGGCAAATCATAGATGCTATATGCACTATGCAGGAGTGTATTCGTAGCATTAGGGAGAAAAAGATGCAAGCTATGATCCTTAATATTGATTTGAAGAAAGCATATGACTGCATAAGTTGGGACTACATTAGACTAGTTCTTTTACAATGTGGCTTTGGTCTTCCGACGACCAAGTGGATTATGGGATGTATTTCTTCGTCCACCTATGCTGTCCTTGTAAATGGTGAGCCTATTGATTTCTTCAATGGGGGAAGAGTTCTTAGATAGGGATGCCCGTTGTCACCTCTCCTCTACTTATTAGTAATGGAAGGCTTGAGTCTTGCTACAAAAAAAAAGACAAGAGGAAGGATTGGTGACCGATATTAAGGTAACTAGACTTATCTGGATCCTTCATCTTCTTTTTGTAGACGATATTCGCATATTGACCAATGCTTTTGTTAATGAGTGGTTGGAGATACAAAAGCTCTTGGCTACCTTCTACAATGCAACGGGGTTGATGATTAATTCTTAGAAGTCTTCCTTCTACCAGTTTGGAGTGCAACAAGTTGTTCTAGATTCCATAAAAACTTTTTTTCATTTGAAGTTTACAATCTTGCAAAGGGATTTAAGTATTTGGGTTATATTTTGAAACATGACAGGGTCAAAGTTAAAAATTGGAATTGGTTTTTATCCAAATATGAAAATAGAATCAACCATTGGTGCAATAGGTGGCTGACTTTGGGTGGTTGCTCAGTGTTTGTAAAGGTCATTTTGGAAAGCCAACCTGTTTATTGGTTGGCTTTGGAAAACATTCCTTCCTCAATTCTACACAGAATTCATCAAGTCGTCTATAATTTTCTTTGGAACGGGAAAAGTAATAGAAAAGGAGTTCACTTATGCAATTGGAATTATATTGCTCGTCTGAAGAGATATGGGGGATGGGGGCTGTAGAATTTTCTTAGTTTCAGTCGGGCGATGGCAACAAACACATTGTGGAGGGCTTATGGCATTGAGTAATAAAAGAGAAATACCTATCGTCTTTCTCAATGGAGGATTGGCTCAGGTCGATTTCGACAACTAGATTAACAGGGTTGCAGACATGGAAATACCTTCAGAAATCATAATATATCTTGTTGCACTAGATAGCTTGGTATCTGGGTTCAGGAACCTTGATTGTTATATGGAGATATCAGATGCTTGGTTTGGGAGAAGCGACTCTTCTGTCTGAAGATCTAATTATGGCTTTAAATCAATGAGGAGTCCATTATTTATTTCAGGCTCACTGTGTGCCAAGATCTGGTATTATAGGGGCCAATTGGGTTACCAATGA
>JASDQU010948530.1:4259-19572 GCA_032191745.1 Picea mariana
AGCTTCACCAAATTGATGTATGCGACTTCTTTATTTATAAGACCAAAAAATCCAAATTTAAAAAAATTATTTTTAATAATATATTTAAAAAAAATCCTAATTAAAATATAAATAATATAATTAAAAATATAAATAATATATTTTTTAAATACAATTTTTTATATTAAACATTTATAAATTTCATAATTCTTCAAAAATTAATATAACATTTTTGGTAAAATATACTTCTAATAAACTTAAATTTTAATTATAACACAATCTTAAAAAAATAAAAATAAAATTAATAACTCAATTTATCATAAAACAAGTACCTTTTGGAGAAAAAATTGTCGATAACATTTCTAGTTGAAGAGATAAATAACATTGGTATTGGGAAACTTTAGGGAGAGAAAAGCTTTCAAGCCATAAATTATTAATAGCCAAGATGAAGATGTCGTTAACCACTAGAAAAGGTTTGGATTATTTCTTCCTCATTCACTACCTGCGGGGTTTCACTTAAAATCATGTATTTATTTTAAGTAAGTTGTTTTACTAAATTAATCCATGTAAATATTTCTTGTTGTCTTGACATAGCATATTTTTGACAAAATTATTGAAAGAATAAAAATTTGATTAAAAAAACTAACAATTTAATCACGACTTAGAAAAAAATCGCAATAGAATATTGTTTTTTTTTTCCACAAAAGCCACATCTAATCAGGACTTGTGGAATAATTGGAAGTAAACTTGCTTTTACATTCATCTAGTTTATTTAGTGAAATGTGAGAATTTTTTTTTCTTTTTTAATAACATTATTTATATATGTCAAACCATATATTTTTTTTTACACAAAAGCCACATCTAATCAGGACTAGTGGAATAATTGGAAGGAAACTTGCTTTTGCATTCATCTAGTTTATTTAGTGAAATGTGGGAATTTTTTTTTTCAAATAACATTATTTATATGTCAAAATATACATAAAACTTTAAAAAAACATGAATATCAAAATCAAAATATGTTAGAGTTAATTTTGTTTATTAAATATATTGTATATTTTATTAAATAAATATAATATCAAAATAATTTATTATTATTTTAAAATTTAATTAATATAATTATAATTTAATTTATTATTTATTTTAAAGTTTAATTAATATAATAATAATTTATTTATAAAGTATAGATACATCATTCATTTAGATTTGCATTTGTGATTTAAAAAAAAAAAAAATATTTAATCATTAATAATTTATCTATGTAACTTTGGATTTGTATTTATGATTTTTAAGAAAAAAAAGTATTTAATCATTAATTATTTACATATGTAACTTTTACAGGAAAAGAAACAACACCATATTTTTAACCATTAAGTATTAGATTCATTCAAATTAAATTGTTTCGAATTATTTTTTATAAACATCATGTAATTGTTATAAAATTAATTATAGATAAATAAAATTTATTTCATTAATTCCAAATCAATTTATATTAAAATTTAAATATAATGTGATTTTTAAATAATTTTAAAATTTAAATATAATATACTATAACAATTAATTATTATATATTAAAGTTTAAATTTAGTTATAAACAATTATACTTACAAATTATTATATACTAAAATTTAAATATACTCAGATTTATAAGTAATTATGATTGAATATATTACTATATCAAATTAATATCATTTTATTAATTAAATATCATTATATTTTAAAAATAGTTTTGTTTATCAATATATAACGTCATTGATTGAATTATAATTCCATGATCTCCATTCCTTACAAGGATACAACTATCCTTTTAAGTTTTTATTTTAGATCTTTAATATATAAAAATAGATTTATTTTATTATATAGTCCACTATCTTTTATACAAAGACTAAAATAATCAATTTTTATATTGTCTTATTTAATAAAATTTAAAATAAAAACAATTTTAATAGAATATATCTTGCACTTCCAATAAAACTAGAATATAATATGTCATATCTTTCATATATAAACATTTACTTACTCTTTTCTATATACATTATATTTGAAATCTTTTATATAGAAAGATATAAATAATCAATTTTATATTGTTTTAGATTCAAAATAAAAATAATCTGAATAAAAAAAATTTGAGCTAAAAGGTGCATTCTACAACTAGGTATGAAGGAGATGTGTAATTCCTTCTCTGCTCAATATGGAGTTGACAAACGACTCTTCTTGAGTGCTAAATTAAATAGATTGTGTATGTGAGGGATGAGGATATGCCCTCCCATTTTAAAAATTTCAACTTGGTAGCCTTCAATGTCCTTATCTTTCCCATTGACAAACCTCTTAACCCCTAACTCTATGTGATCCAAAGAAAAAACTTCATCCTCTATATAGACAATATGAATGATTCCCATGACATAAGGGAACTCTTAAAAATTTATCAAGGAATCATATTATTTTCTTTAGTATTGAGGATTAGAACTTGCCTCTAGAACTTTTTAGGATCTTCTTAGGATCTAGCTTAGATAGTTCGTAAAGTTGTTCTTGCCTTTTATTGATATAGTACATGTTTTTCCTTTTAATTTGGCATTTGTACATCCCTAATGGATTTCCTAGAGATTTAACATTCTTTATCATACCAAGGGTTGGTTGTTCTATTATTATTTTTACATGACACCTCAATAGAGAACCTATTAATAGAAGTGGAAAGAGTAGTTTTAAAATTATGATAGAGGTCCTCAATGTTGTCCTTAAAAGTTAGGATCTATGTAATTCACTATTTAAATCCTTTAAGAAAATATTAACTTTACTTTTGTCAAAGGACGATTTCCTTTGATTATGAGAATTCTCTACATGGAAAAGTTTAGAATTAGGGTTGAAGGTCTATGATCACACTAGGCTTCATGGTCATTGAAAAGGTCAAAATTTAGTATTTGGTTGGAAATGAGGATATAAAACATGACATAATCTACAAGTTTATTTCCTAGCCCATGAATGCAAGTCATTTGGTTTGAGTTTGGCTACTTCATTATTCCATTGCAAATTATTAGGTCTTGCGATCTCATTGACCTACTCACTACCAAACAAATTCTCAATTAGGTCTAGGTATTCTTTTGTAGCTATTAGATAAAATAAGGTATTCATCGCCATAAAGTAAGACACTATATTAAAATAAGTTTAGATAGAAAAACAAATTATTGATGAATATTTTTTTGGATTTAACTCTGTGTGAGAGGTTTAAAAACCACCAATTTTTTTGTTAATATATATTTTTAATTCCATGTATGAGAGGTTTAGAAATGACCCATTTTGTTTTATTAATATTTTTCTTAATTCCATGTATCAACATCTTAAATGCATATTGAAATATTTTACTTATGGATTACATTGAAATATTTTTTTGTTATTAATATTTTTTTAAATGTCACTTGTCAACTGCATATTAAGTATGAAAGGAATTAAACATCTCGCTCACATTGATGTAGAATGCACCTTTCAACACAACCAAATTTAACATTGTTTTGAACTATTTCCTAATAACTCTGATTAAGAATCTATTAATATTATAAATTGATTTTATTTCTTACATAAAACAATTAATGAATAATACTCTAAAAACGTTATAAATTATTTTACTTTATATATATTTTTAAATAGCCTATTATAATAAAATATAAATCTCAAAAAAAAAAATTAAACCTTGAAACTTTTAAAAATATATATTATTTATAGTCTAATATATTTAGATAGTCTATTATATATTACCTAATAGATTAATAGGTAGACACCTTGAAACTTTTAAAAATATATATTATCTATAATCTAATATATTTAAATAGTCTAATATATATTACCTAATGGATTAATAGGTAGACTTTGAGGATACTTTACAAAACATATTACTTATAGTGTAATCTATATTACCTAATCGATAGTGTAATCTATAGATTTTTATGATACTTTATTATTCGTAAAGTTATTCAATTGATAATTTAATCTATAGATTGTTATTCAATTGATAATCTAATCTATAGATTTTCATGATACTTTATTATCGTAAAGTTATTCAAGTGTATTGACTAGAGCATTAAATTACGTGATGGAGTATAATTGTTTTAAGGAAAGAATCGACATTTTAAATATATGACTTATAGTCTAATATATATTATCTAATTGATAGTTTAATGCACATATTTTCATGAAAGTTTAAATTTTTTTTTATATTATATTATATAAATGTGTTCAAGGTAGAGAAAATACATCCAAAGACCAAATCAGATAAGATGTTAAAAATAGTAAGAAACCAACATGTAGGGTGTAGTAAACAGGCAAGAAGCCCCAGATCCAAAACTATCTCAATAAACAAGAACAATCTTAGAAATCAATCTAGAGTCGTCTACTAAGACTATTGAAAGAATTGAAAAGACCAAAAAAGGAAAAGAGTTTTTCCCTAAAAGAGGTTTAAGAACAAGGTGGGGCCTTCATTTCCACCTTCCCAATGACTGTAAGTTGTCTTTCCTTCTTGAATTCCAAGTGTCTTCTTGGATAATAGATCTGCCTCCATGTTATAATCTGCGTAAATATGAGAAAACCTGATTGAGCTGAAAATTTTGCTGAGGTCTCTAATTCTTTCCATCCAGTAGTTCAGAGAGATAACATGCACATTCCCTTTGTTCTTTAACTAGTCGATGATAATTCTTGAGTGTAGATCTTAATCTTGTGTAATATTTACTGCAAACAAATTTTCAGTAAAAGAACAAAAAATATACTATGACAAATACAAACATTACAAAGAAATTTTTACCCTGGAAACCCAAACTGGGAAAACCAACATATTTTATATCCATTCATAGTGTTACATTGCTTACAATACAATATACATATAGGAGCCAGCAGCATCCAAAACCCTAACCAAATATCTTGGATTAGTCCACAACCTTAATTCCTCAACCGAAAATAGAAAACTATCAGAAAAAAACCATGTGCCGAAAAACCGCACAAAAATGTGACACATTTCCCGAGGCAAAAAAAATATCAAGGGCGTTACCCCTGAACCCCCTCAAACCCCTGTGCACGCCCGACACAATTCATACACTACTACTTGTACAAAGAATATAACACATACCCAACATTCTCCCACTTTTTGTTTTCCTTGGATACAAGGGGTTACATGGTTACATATTAAACAATCCAGGGAAACAATGCCCATGGATCCTCTACACCAAGAGAAATCTCAGTACTCACATATTTTGTTAACGAATCTGCAACATTCTTCAAAATGTCCAACTTCATCAACAATACTTTCTTTTCTTCGACCATGTCTCTCACAAAGTGATATTGAATATGAAAATTCTTTGTCTTTGAATGATAAGTCAGGTTCTTCGCCAAAAAAGTTGCACTCTAGGTGTCCCAATCTATGCTTACAACTTGTTGTACCAACCCAATCCTTGAACACAATCTTTGTAATCATACTGTTTCCTTACATGCATGAGTTGTTGACATCTATTCAACTTCTGTAGTTGATAGTGCCACTACAACCTATCTTTTGCTCTTCCAACTTATTTCTCCTCCAAACATGTTAAACACATACCACTTATAGATCTCCTACAATCCAAATCTCTAGCCTAGTCTTAATCCACAAAGCCATGTATATCCACCACTCTGTCTACTCTCGGTCTTCCTTTGTATGACAATCCATAGTTAACAGTGCCATAGAAATACATGAAAACCCTTTTTACTGTTGTCCAATGCTCCTTCCCTAGATTTGACATATACCTGCTCAAAAGTCCCAATGCATGTGAAATTTCCAGTCTAGTACAAACCATTGCATACATCAAACTGCCAACTACACTTGTATATGGAACAAAATACATGTCCTCCTCCTCTTCCTATGTCTTGGGACACTAATCCACACATAACCTTACACCAACAGGAATAGGAACCTTGACCCATTTACATTCTTGCATATTAAACCTCTACAATATTGTCTCGACATATTTTCTCTGATATAACTAGAGTTTCCACTTTTTCCAATCTCTTTTAATTTCCATGCCCAAAATGAAATTTGAAGAACCGAGATCCTTTATGTCAAATTTAGAGGAAAACTGAGTTTTCGCATCCTAGATAATCTCCTAGTTATTTCCTATCAGCAACATGTCATCCACATACAATACGAAATAAATAAAATGATCACCAATTAATTTAAAATACACACAATGATCCTTTTTGCTTCTTGTGAAGCCAAGTCCCATCATATAAGTATCAATTTTTTGATACCACATCCTTGGTGATTATTTTAAACCATACAAGGACTTTTTCATCTTGTGTAGTAGCTCCTTCTTTCCCTTCACAACATAACCTTCTTGTTTCTTCATATAGATTTCTTCTTCTAGATCCCCATGTGTAACATCCCTCTCTAGCGCACTGAGTGAAATTATTCCTTCAGGACCCTTTCTCGCAAGGAACCCAGATGATTAAGCTATTAAAACTTTTGATTTTGATTATGAGGCATTATGGGTTGATGACATGTTGTTTTACTACATTGACATAGACAGGTGCTATTGACTCGGTTTTACTGAGTGTGTAGGATTTGGACCTCGAGGATGCAGAGGCATCGATGGAACCCCTTGGACTCTAGATCGAATCAGGGAGTGTACCATTGGGGTTTGATTTTTTTACTGTGATATTAGTGCATCACATTAGATGATATGATATGGATATGTTCTGACATGATTTGTTGATGATGCAGGCTAATGATAGCTTTCCGACCAAACTCACATGTGGAGTAAAGGGGTCACACATGACTACCAGAGATGTTGAGGGAGAGGTGTGGACAGTAGCCCTGCTACAACCTACTAGCACTCCCACCGTGGCTTGAACTGTAGGTTAACGTTTTCCTAGTTCGAGAGGGCCCACGATGTCGTAAGGACAGACTACGACAGTCGCTCATGATGATTCTAAGGGATGTGCAATAAGGTAGGGACCTTATTTATTAAAGGCCCTTAGTCTCCCACAAGTTCACCTGGTGGAGTGTTGAATCCAAGGGTTTTTTATGTCTACCAAGTCATTCAAGAGGTGAGTGGCACCCTTGGAGCACATAATGCGTCCTGAAGGACACATCGCACAAGGGAACAAATGAGGCGAGTGGCACCCTTAGAACACCTAGCGTGTCCTGAAGGGCACGTCATGTTGTTGATGATAGAGGAATGAACCTAGATGGCCTTAGGATGAATAACGAGTTAAGTAATTTTTAAAACAAATTCCCTAATTAAATTCCGCCCAGTACAAAATTTAAGGTCTAAGTCTAAATTATGCTAGGGGTAAAATTTTGTCTACCTTTAAAAAAAAATTAAAATAAAATGAATAATAATTAAAATAAAAACAACTTAAAAAATAATTATGATCTTCGTAAACTCTTGTAACATGAAGGGAGTAAGAAATTTAAGTTATTCATAAAAAGAAATCTGTTGGAATTAATTGTTTTATCTTTTTGATAATTGAAAATATACTAATTAAATGATAAATGGGAAAAAGGGTTAAAACTCCATACCTGCCTTTTTGAGTTCTAATTAAAAAGAGGAAAGAGGGAAAATCTAAAATTTTAGGAAACTAGGAAAAGAGGTAAGCATAAAAATGGAAAAAGGGGAACTTAAGGGAAAAAGAGGAAGGTCAAACTTAGTAAAGCATCCACCATTTAAGAGCTTTCTAATTTAAACTGAACAAGCAATTTAATAAAAAGGAAAGTTATTAAAACCTGTAAGAGATTTTGGGGACACCTAGGAGTGATTCTAGGAGTAACTCTAGGTGGGTGAGGGAAATAAAGATAATTAATTAATTAAAGAAGTTAATTTATGAGGAAGGAAGGGGATGGGTGACACTTGTATGGGGAGGAATTTTTAGGAAATTAATTATAAAAACATAACTAAAAGAGAATTTTTGGAAAGTAAGGAACCACAAAACTTGATATAATGAAGGGAGGTGGAAGTTGGATCATCTTCTGTTTGTGTAATGTTACGCTGCAAAAATATCTACTTGACTTATTTACTTGTGGGAGTTGGGATACCGATCTCAGTGAGGAGTGGTAGCTCGGCCTTGCGGGGTGAGCTGGGAGCTAGTCAAAATCTATGGATAATGTGTGTGGCCCCTTTGTGGCTCGGGGGGCTAAGGGGGAAGAAGAGTACCCCTAGCATTGGTTGGGAGGTACTAGTGAAGTCTTGACAGTTGATAAGCGAGGGTTTCACAAAGCGTGCGGGACGTCATTCGGAGTAGGCGATCAGGCAATGGTACACTCTCTTCATTTCTGTTTGGTAGATTGTATTAGGACTTGCGCTTGAATTTGCTTATTTATTCGAAAAACAAACTAATGTCTTTTTAAGTTGATGACAAAAACTTCTCTTAGCCTAGCTCGATGGTTGTTGTCTCCCATGGCCTTCATTTTCCCACATATCTTGACCACCTAGCTGTGATTGATCATTTCCTTGGTGGTTGCTTAGCTTTCGTCCCTAGCTTGCCAGTCCTTGCCTGAGCAGTCAGCCAGGAGCCTGATCTACAGTTGTCTCCTTAGCGTTAAAATACCTATGGATCTCAATGCCCTGCTTTTTTGTGCAAGGATGATGATCAAAGGATGAACCTATCAGTCGTCTACCTCTGTTATTGTCGTTGGTTGATTGTTGGTGCTTGCGCCTTTTTGGGTTGAGAATTTATGCCATTATCCTTCCTATCCCCTAAATTTTGAATCTGAGTCTCAATATACTCTTGGATAGTTTAGCTCAGTGTTTAAGGCACTCCATGGAAATAATACTCTCGGTGTTTTATAAACATGATTGTGTTTGATCTCTGTGTTGTATTTGGGCTCTTCAATTTATAACCCTCTGCGTGTTTGGTTTATTTTCTCTGTGCTTTGTCTCGACAGTTTTATTGAGGAACGTCAGTGCTTGGTTGGGAAATTTGACTGTGATTTACATATGATTGGCTGCGGTGTAAACTATTGACTATGTTTTCTTGATATAATGTTTGTCAATGTAATACATAGGAACTGCGATGTTAAATTTTAGGGAGGCATTTTCCTGGTGTCTTACACAACAAATGCCATGTTCTCACTCAACACTCTCATTTATTAAACTAAACAATCATTATATTTTAATTTGCAAATTATTTTAACTAGACAACACTGGTACTTTTAAACTCAACGGAATATTAGCTAAATTATAGCAGTTGATTTACATTTGATGGATAGCGACAGCATGCAGTGTTTTACATGCAAGAGTGGTGGTTGGTGGGCGATTTTTTTTTGTCTATGATAGTGTGAAAGGAAATTTTTGTCGCGCGAGTGATGTGGTTTTTGGCTTGGTGGATTTTTATTAACAACAACAATTTTTCTTCTATTGAGTCTTGGTTCAGCGTTTTTGCTGGTTAAAATTTGACCGTGTTACTGCCCTTTGGATCATGATTATTACTCTAATCCTTAACAACATCGTGGTTTGAATGACCCCAAATTCTTTCGTGATTTAGATGAATGTGATTTTCTTTAAAAACATTCTTCCTTGAGATTGCAGTTGCTGCCTGGTGATTTACCTGAAGATTATTGCATTTTTCATTTAAACTACTGCTAACGTGCCTTGGTTTCCTAGCGAAATTGTCAATTTATTTCTTTTAGAACGAAATCAGGCATTTCGTTTGACTATGGATTTAGTGTATAATAACAACGTTGATGATGTAGACTACGTATGACCTTCAAGTCTGTTAGCAAATAATTATTGTAGACAGGTAGAGATTTTTATGGCATGACTGTGGTTGTTGAAAGTCATTAGCATTGAGTTTTTCCCTTAGTAGTGATACCCTTATTTTTTTTGTAAACAATAGTCTACCATTGTCTCATTCAGTGATTTACCATTGGCTACAAGTCACAGCCACTTACCTAGTCCTTGGACAGCGCTAAGCTTGTCAGGATTGACAACAACTGTCAGGATTGACAACAACTAGTTAACTATTACGTGCTTTAATGTCTGCGGGGTAACAGATCCCTAAATACTATGTTATTATTAACTTATAAGTGTTCCAGTATTTATTGATAATCTAATTAGAGTTGCTATCATCTATTGTTTAATGTGTAACTACAGGTTAAATTTGGTATTGGGTTGTAAATGGCGATAGATTTATAATTTCTTTTCCTTTCATTAACTATTATTTTCATTCACTAAATGTATAGCTCGATTATGGCTGAATGATGGGTGTAAGGTAGTAATTCTCTCCAAATATATCTAAATTTTTGGGTAGCCATTTATTCATAACTATTATTTATGGGTTAGAATTAAGATGTGTTTCACCGAATTTGTTTTCTATTCCTTTAAAATTTATTTAAAATTTACTTGGGACTATTTAAGGTGTTGTATTATTATTTAATTTCCTTTCATCTCACATCATACCTTGATTCTCGTGGGTGGGTTACAACTCAAAATCCAAGGTAGATATCCAAATAATCCACTAACGAGTGATACATAGACGTGCATAAATTTTATAGACCTTTCTCTAATAAAGAAATTTAGGGTATGAATAACAGGTGGGTTATTTGATAACTTTTCCTATATGGTTATTAGAGGGCCATTACAAATAAAGTGATATCAATTATATAAATGTTGGGTTAATTCATAATAATTTTGGAAGCATTGCAAGGTTGGAAAAATCCTTAACCAGTGTGAAGAAAGGCGATCAACCTAAGCTTCTGACGCTTCTCTTGGATTCACATGCGCTATGCTACATGCAATCACCTATCCATGCTGGCATAAGTAGTTGACGTACTTATTGCCAATTTTAGATTGTAATTGACCCTTAGACTTAATAGAGGATGGGATGGTTGTTGAAGACAATATCGACTTATTTACTCCCCGTTTTTTCTTTCTCTTGCATCCCTTAGACCTGTTGCTTGTGGTACGAGGGTATCCTTCCGGTCAGTAGTCGGCCTTAGTGATCAGAATTTTCCAAGTCCTTGGTCCAGATAGGAGGTGTCACCCCAAGTTTATTGTTGTTCCTTTCTTCTAGGGATGACATGATTCTTGATGCAGGGATCATGGCACATCCTATGGGTTAGCGACGAATGATATCTTGGTCGAAGTCAGAGCCTGCCCTATGAGGGTGGCTAAGTGTCGTATGTTGACCTTGGCACAAGGGTTGAATGCCTTCAGGCATTAGGTCCATGCACCTTGAGGTTCTAGTCTTGTTCATCTAGGTCAAAAGGTTGGGATGGGGATGTTGTCCCTAGCTTGTAGGCCTGGTCATGTTGAGTCAGGCGGGTAGTTGTCCTCCTTGTTATTTTGCACATGTTTTCCAGTTGTCTTGAGCCAGTGTGTGGTGTCATAGTAACTTGTTGCCTAGACTGCGTGCTAGAGTTTGATGTTAGTGGTTGATTAATTGGTTTTTGTCGTCACTTTCTTGCATCTTAATTTTTGAAAACAAAACAAAACAAAAAAAAAACTGCTTTGCTAGTTGTCGTAATGATGGGGTCATTACATATGGTATCAGAGCGGGTTCAACCCTATGACGGTGGATCACCTTTCTTTCTGTTGCAATAAACCTTTGAGTATCAACCTGCACGTTAATGAAAAAACTTAACATGTACTCATGGTGATCGCTTATAGAGGGTGCCTCTGAGGTTCACAACGTGGTGCCGTGTAAGGAGATGTGATGCCTCCAGAAGTTCCTACACCATCGGATTCGAACCCCCCAGAAAAGGGGAAAAACCAGTCCTTGGGATGGATTCGCTTGTAGTAAGGGATGATGGTGGTCTGACAAGGCCCTTCCAGGTAATGTCAAAGGGCCTTGATTCCCCATAGGTATTGAGTTGAGGCAAGGGCACCTGTACCCCTGAGGGTCCACCACGTGCCCTAGCTAGTATCGTTCGCACCCACTGAGAACTTGAGAGAGTTGAGTTCTCGAGTCTATGAGTGTCATGGAAAACTGTGCCAATGAGGCATGGTTGTAGGGCAAGGAATTAATCTTCACACTTCGCAATTATGATCTCCATCTTGAAGGTACGCTTGGTTTTCTTTCAACTGAAATGAAGTGCTCCTCTATGGAAGAAGATGCTCCGGCCACTTTTGAACATGGCCATCAACGACATGTCATCGGAACTGTTCGGGGATGGTTTCAGGGGAGGCATCTTTCTGAGGATTTCATTGAGTGTTAGCTCAACGAGTTCGACGCCTTGCGACAAGGAAGTCACCCGGTGCCCAAGTGTGAGGCCCGTTTTGGAGCTATTTCGGTATGCTCCGCATCAAATTACCCAAAATCTTAAGTTCAAGAAGTTCAAGTTGGGATTTATTGTTAGAATTTAGCTTCTACTTCAGATACCTATATTACTGGACCGAAGAAAGTATGTTGGAATGTGGGGAGCCACACTACCAGTGTGACTACCTTGTGGAGAGGACTGGAGCGTCCAGATTAGCCGGACCCACTACCGTGGGAGATATGGGCAAGGCCCATCGGATTCTTGCAGTAGTAAATAAATTCCAGGCAAAGAATCAATCGACTGTGCTCAAGATGACAGGTACCGTCACTGACCAGACCCTTGGTATTTTGATAGTTTCATTTCTAGTGCAATGCTAAAAAGGATTAAGGTAAAGGTAGTCGAACATGATGAGTTTAACTTCATAGAGATGGCTTTGAGAGCCAACAACAGGTTGGAGGAAAGGTTGTGAGATGTACCTTAACCCAAGATATTTTTCACAAGGGCCAACTGATACATCACGATATTAGGATCTTATGATGTCGTAATTAGTATGGACTAGTTGGAATCGCATGAGGAAATACTCAACTGTAATACGAAACAGTTGATCTTGGTCGATGATGAGGGATAGAGACATGTGATTGTAGGTCAGACCCAGGGATTTTCCCTAAGGTTCATCTCTTCCTTACAGCAATGGAATAGCATGCACAAGGGGTGCAAGCTTTATAGGATCCTTGCATTAAACAAGAAGGGATTACTGAAAGGTTTAGAGCACCTTCCAGTGGTGAGAGAGTTTGCGGATGTATTTCTGGAGGAGTTAGCTGGGATACCGCCATAGAGGGAATTGGAATTTAACATAGACCTAAAGCCAGGGACTGAACCGATAGCAAGAACGCCTTATCGGATGTCGACCTCGAAGTTACAAGAGTTGAAAATGCAACTGAAGAAGTTGTTGGACCTGGGACTAATACGTCCTAGTGTCTCACCATGGGGTGCACCTGTTATTTTCATACAAAAGAAGGATGGGTCATCAAGGTTCTGCATTGACTACTGTCAATTGAAAAAGGCCACAATCAAGAATCAATATCCATTGTCGAGGATTGATGATATGTTCAATCAATTGAAGGGCGCAATGATGTTCTCCAAGATCGACTTGCGACCATGATACCACTAGTTATGAATTAAGGAATATGATGTCCCTAAGACCGCCTTTAAGATGAGGTTTGGACATTACGAGTTTACTATATTACCATTTGGACTGACAAATGTTCCAGGGGTATATATGAGTTTGATGAATGGGGTGTTCTGTGAGTATTTGGACAAGATCATCCAAGTATTCATTGACGATATTTTGATCTACTCTTGAATGACGGAGGAAGATGACAAGCACTTATGATTAGTACTACAGTGTTTGTGAGAGCACAAATTGTATGAGAAGTTTTCCAAATGCTCATTTTATCAATCAAATATTCACTACTTAGGGCATGTCATCTCCGGTGAAGGTATCGTCATGGATCCAATCAAATTTTTCTGGAACTACTGAAGTATGTTCTATTCATCAAAGATAAGGCTATCAAAATTCAGAAGTATCTGAGTGGACTTCCACCTTCCATTGTTGACAAGATTCAATATGATGATCCTAAGACCATGGAAGAAACCATAATAAGGGAGAAATGATTATACGAACAACAAAAAGAAAATCCTACCTTTCGGAAGGCTTAGGATGACCATAAGAGGTTTAAGAAAGAACAGAGGCAGAAGGGAAACATGCCTCCCTTTTTTAGGAACATTCCTTGGGGACAATCATCTTTTAGAGAGACTAGGAAAGTTGAATGGAGTGAGCAGATGCCAAGACCGCCACCTATGGAGTGTTGGGGCTGTAAAGGGAATCATAGTTATAGAGACTGCCCCCATAGAAAAGATAAAGTGAGAACTGTCCATACTGTTCAAAAAGCTGAAATAGTGGAGGATATGGGCAGCAGAATGTCGAGGATCTACGCAGCCCTAGACAAACAACAAGTAGAATTTCAATCGGACATGATTGAAGTGGAAGGTACGATCAACAATCGACCACTTGTTATTTTAATTGATTTAGGGGCTAGCCATAGTTATATAGATCCTAGAGTCATTGAAATTTTTCATTTAACAAGAAGCAAACATGAAAAGTATTGGCTAGTGAAGTTGGCCATAAGAACCAAAAGGAAGGTCACTGAATTGGTTAACTCATGTTCAGTAGACATGAAAGGAATGAGCACTAAGGTTGAATTGAACATTCTACCTTTAGGCTCATACGATTGCTTAATTGGGATGGACTGGTTGGACCAGCACCATGCCCTTCTGGACTACCATAACAAGAGGTTTACATACCTGAATTAAGAGGGAAATCAGGTAACATTCCAAGGAATTCCTAGAGCCGTGGTTGTTAGGGAAATCTCATCCATATAGTTGAAGAAATGTTACCGGAAAGGCTGTCAATTATTTGTAGCTCGGGTGGAAGAAGCATCCCGAGATGTAGTCTCGAATCTAGAATACCACGAGGTACTCAAAGAGTTCAAGGACATATTTCGGGAGGTACCTGGACTACCCCTAAAGAGGGACATAATTTTTTCTATAAATTTGATGCTTGGAGCAGCTCCAGTTTCGAAGGCTCCTTATAGAATGAGTGCGCCAGAGATGAAAAAGTTGCAATTGCAGCTCGAAGAGCTACTAAAGAAGGGATACATTCAACCCAGTGTGTCACCATGGGGTGCCCAGGTCCTATTCATGAAGAAGAAGGATGGGACATTGAGGTTGTGCATTGATTTCGGACAGTTGAATAAGGTAACTGTCAAGAACAAGTATCCTCTGCCAAGGATCGATGATATTTTTTATCAGTTGAAGGATGCGAAAATATTTTCAAAAATAGACCTCCAATCAGTATATCACCAAATGAGAATAAATGATGAGGACATCAACAAGACCGCCTTTAGAACAAGGTACGATCATTATGAGTTCACGATGGTGTCGTTTGGGCTATCCAACATGCTTGTTGTTTTCATGTGCTTAAAGAATGGAGGGTTCAGAGATTATTTGGACAAGTTTGTCATAGTATTCCTAGATGATATCTTGGTGTATTCCAAGACAGAGGAAGAA
>JASDQU010948530.1:19592-32713 GCA_032191745.1 Picea mariana
GTATCTGAGTGGACTTCCACCTTCCATTGTTGACAAGATTCAATATGATGATCCTAAGACCATGGAAGAAACCATAATAAGGGAGAAATGATTATACGAACAACAAAAAGAAAATCCTACCTTTCGGAAGGCTTAGGATGACCATAAGAGGTTTAAGAAAGAACAGAGGCAGAAGGGAAACATGCCTCCCTTTTTTAGGAACATTCCTTGGGGACAATCATCTTTTAGAGAGACTAGGAAAGTTGAATGGAGTGAGCAGATGCCAAGACCGCCACCTATGGAGTGTTGGGGCTGTAAAGGGAATCATAGTTATAGAGACTGCCCCCATAGAAAAGATAAAGTGAGAACTGTCCATACTGTTCAAAAAGCTGAAATAGTGGAGGATATGGGCAGCAGAATGTCGAGGATCTACGCAGCCCTAGACAAACAACAAGTAGAATTTCAATCGGACATGATTGAAGTGGAAGGTACGATCAACAATCGACCACTTGTTATTTTAATTGATTTAGGGGCTAGCCATAGTTATATAGATCCTAGAGTCATTGAAATTTTTCATTTAACAAGAAGCAAACATGAAAAGTATTGGCTAGTGAAGTTGGCCATAAGAACCAAAAGGAAGGTCACTGAATTGGTTAACTCATGTTCAGTAGACATGAAAGGAATGAGCACTAAGGTTGAATTGAACATTCTACCTTTAGGCTCATACGATTGCTTAATTGGGATGGACTGGTTGGACCAGCACCATGCCCTTCTGGACTACCATAACAAGAGGTTTACATACCTGAATTAAGAGGGAAATCAGGTAACATTCCAAGGAATTCCTAGAGCCGTGGTTGTTAGGGAAATCTCATCCATATAGTTGAAGAAATGTTACCGGAAAGGCTGTCAATTATTTGTAGCTCGGGTGGAAGAAGCATCCCGAGATGTAGTCTCGAATCTAGAATACCACGAGGTACTCAAAGAGTTCAAGGACATATTTCGGGAGGTACCTGGACTACCCCTAAAGAGGGACATAATTTTTTCTATAAATTTGATGCTTGGAGCAGCTCCAGTTTCGAAGGCTCCTTATAGAATGAGTGCGCCAGAGATGAAAAAGTTGCAATTGCAGCTCGAAGAGCTACTAAAGAAGGGATACATTCAACCCAGTGTGTCACCATGGGGTGCCCAGGTCCTATTCATGAAGAAGAAGGATGGGACATTGAGGTTGTGCATTGATTTCGGACAGTTGAATAAGGTAACTGTCAAGAACAAGTATCCTCTGCCAAGGATCGATGATATTTTTTATCAGTTGAAGGATGCGAAAATATTTTCAAAAATAGACCTCCAATCAGTATATCACCAAATGAGAATAAATGATGAGGACATCAACAAGACCGCCTTTAGAACAAGGTACGATCATTATGAGTTCACGATGGTGTCGTTTGGGCTATCCAACATGCTTGTTGTTTTCATGTGCTTAAAGAATGGAGGGTTCAGAGATTATTTGGACAAGTTTGTCATAGTATTCCTAGATGATATCTTGGTGTATTCCAAGACAGAGGAAGAAGATGAAAAACACCTAAGAATGGTGTTGCAGGTGTTGAGAGAACACCATATATATGCAAAAATGAGCAAGTGCTCATTTTATCAATGACAGATTCATTACTTAGGGAACATTATATCAAAGGAAGGGATCACTATGGATCCTGAAAAGGTTGAGGCCATTCGAGAATGGTTAGCGCCAAGTAATGTGGCAGAAGTTAGATCTTTTATGGGTCTGGCAGGCTACTATAGAAGGTTTATAGCCACATTCTCAAGGATAGCTCATTCTATCACTTCCTTGCAAAGGAAGGAGAAGAAGTTCCAGTGGACTGAAGAATGTGAGAGCAGCTTCTAGCGATTGAAGCAGCTGGTAACTAGCACTCCAACCTTGAATATTGCATATCCAAATATGGATTACGTAGTGTGCACTGATGCGTGTAAGGAGGGACTGGGAAGAGTTCTCAGCCAAGAGGGATTTGTAGTTTGTTACGAGTCCCAAAAGTTGAAGGAGCATGAGAGGAATTATGCCACTCCTGATTTAGAGTTGGCAACAATCATCCACACCTTGAGGAAATGGAGACATTACCTTATGGGAAAAAGATTCGAGTTGAGAATAGACCATAACAGTCTAAAGTATTTATTTGATCAACCGACTTTAAATTTCAGGCAAATCAAATGGTTGGAGTTTGTGTGCGAATATGACTTTGATATCAAGCATATCAAAGGGAAAGAAAATAAGGTGGATGATGCACTCAGCAGAAAAGTGCATGAATTACATGCTACAACCATTAACATGTACAGGACTAAGATTAAACACAGAATTTTGGAAGCTGCAAATGTTGATTTGCAATACAGAGGTATAGTAGCAAAGCTACAACAACGTGAGAGACCATAGACCAAGGAAAGTTGCACCTTACGAACTGATCGCTTACTTTTGTATAAAAATAGAGTGTATGTACCCAATGTCTGAGATTTGAAGCTAGCAATTCTGAAATAAATGCATAACGCGGCTTATGCTGGACATCCCGGATACCTGAAAACTGTGGAAGCAATGAAAAGCCATTAATTTTGGCCGGGTCTGAAGAAGGAAATCGTTGAATACATCACCAGATGTATGCAGTTCCAGAAGGTTAAGGATGAGCATAGGCACCCAGTAGGGTTGCTGCAGTATTTACCCATTCCTGAATGGAAATGGGATGTGGTAACAATGGATTTTATCACCGGACTACCTAGAACAAACAAGCAACATGATTCAATCATGGTGCTGGTGAACAAGATTACTAAAGCTGCCCATTTTATTCCATTGAAAACCACCCATAGTGTAGTTGATGTTGCTGATATCTTTTTAAAAGAAGTTGCACACTTGCACGGAATTCCTAAGACAATTGTGTCTGATAGGGACCCGAAATTCACTTCAAATTTCTGGAAAGGATTGTTTAAAGGATTCAGAACGAATCTAAACTTTAGTACAGCGTATCATCCTGAGTCTAATGGTCAGACAGAGAGGGTGAACAGGATAATAGAAGACATACTGAGAATGTATGTGATGGATAAACCATCAAGGTGGAAGACTACCTGCATTTGGTGGAATTCACCTACAATAATGGGTATCATGCATCATTGAAGATGAGCCCATTCAAAGAACTTTATGGAAGAAAGTGCAACACTCCAGTGAGCTAAGATAATCCAGCTGACAGAGTAGTCATTGGGCCTAAACTGCTCAAAGAGATGGAATATCAAATGATAAAAATTAAACAGAATCTAAAATCTTCCGATGATAGGAAGACAATTTACGCTGACAGTAAGAAAACCCATAGAGAATTCAAAGTGGGTGGCCATGTTTTCTTGAAAGTGAGGACTAAAAGGATTTCCCTGAAGTTGGGAAGTTGTGCCAAATTGGCAGCAAGATTTTGTGGGCCATTTGAGATCCTGGAAAGGATTGGGCTAGTTGCATACATGATTGCATTACTTGCATCTATGACTGTACATAATGTGTCTCATGTTACACTGCTTAAGAAATATGTACCTGATGCTAATTGTGTTATCGATTGGAATGTGATTTAGGTGGAACCAGAAGGTGTCCTCCAAGTGCATCCTATGCGCAGATTGGATAAAAAAAGAAAACAACTCTGGAATCAAGCTATAGATCTTGTAGAGGTCCAGTGGACCTGGTACAGTCCTGAGGACATGACATGGGAGCATGCAGATGCTATGTGGGCAGAGTACCTGCATCTTTTTGAAAATTTTGAAAGGCTTGCAAAGACAATGTAAGTTGCACTGAGAATAGTGTAGAAATAAGGGGAGGGGGATTGTAGTGTCCCCAAGGCCGAGCCCTGTTGTAAATCATGTTCTGAAAGGAATTGTAATTATTTTTTATAGGTTGGTGAGCCAATGTTTTTATAAGCTGGTGGCTTATGTGTTTGTTAGGCCAGGGAGCCTAAGTGTTGAGGGCCAGGAGCCTTCTATTGTATATGTAATCACACAGAACAAATTAATAAAAATTTGTAAACACCGCCAGGTGCTGACTGACGATGATGAATGGGTGAAGGGGGACTGATCTTCCACAGATAAGGCAAGGGATTAGGGGCTAGAAAGTGGGAAAAGGGGGATAAGTGTTAATCCTAGGGGTCTTCAACCTTGGGAATAATATTTTAATACTATTCCAAAAAGGCATGAACATTTCATGTTTTATCCTAAGTTCCTAACCATGCAGAAGTTGATGTGTGTTGGGTAAACACATGTAGTTTCCAGAGAGTCAAGTGTCAGCCCCGACCCAAGCAAATAAAATGGCAAAGATGAGACATGATGGGGGTTATCCTCCATACCACCCGATGGCCTGAGTGCATACGGCTCTGAGCGGTACAACGGATACAACCTCTGCAGAAAAACCTTGTACATATTCTGAACTGAAAAACCTGTGTTTGTCTAGAGAATCCATGTGTATCCTCTATCTGAGATCGAGCATGTGCATGGGGTCTGTATCCCAAAGTCATGATCGTGAGCCATTCATCCATTTTTGCGCCTGTAGGAAAGTCGCGTCAGTTTTCCCTATTGATTGTTGTGGCCACGCAGTGCTGGACTACGTGTGGATTGTTGGCCAATGAAGAAACACTCTCTCCAGGAGAGAGAGTGTACAGAGGAAGGAGAGAACTCCTAGAAGGAACCTTGTAGCTGCCACAGAGCCTGAAGACTTCTAGTGCAGCCTGTTGCTGTAACCCAAGGCAAGGTGCTGTAACCCAAGGCAAGGGAGGCTAGAAACCGTAGGACTGTCCACGTGACATAGAAAGTGTATACTCCTAGGGTGGAACAGGCATGTCGGGAATGAGGTTCTATGGGAAATCAGCGTGAGAGGTTCCTGGGAGAGAATCCCATCCTTGTGACTGTGTGTTATTTCCCTGTAACCTTAACCTAGCCTAGGATTCCTTATCTTCTGGTGGAGCTTAGTCCCAGCTCAGGGGTAACCCACTGTTACGCTGATGAGAAGTGCGGTCTAAAGCTGGGAGGTTCATGGAAGGCCTGCATTTGGTTAGTGGAATCTAGCACTGTTCAAAGATAAGTACCAAGTGATGCTTTAATTATGTTTATGTATCTCTGTGTATTATAATCATCATGTATTCTGCTGTGTATATGAATTGATGTTAAATAATATTGATTGTTGATTATGGCAGTAAATCGTATGATTACTCTATGTTGAATGTGTCTAACTTGTCTTGAATGCATGTGATTAATTGTGAGTGAGAATGTTGTTATTCCGCGTAGTAACACCTAAACAGTAGTGAGTGAAAAGTGGTGCTACACCTAGGAGTGATTCTAGGAGTAACTCTAGGTGGGTGAGGGAAATAAAGATAATTAATTAATTAAGGAGGTTAATTTATGAGGAAGGAATTGGATGGGTGACACTTGTACGAGGAGGAATTTATAGGAAATTAATTATAAAAACTTAACTAAAAGAGAATTTTTGGAAAGTAAGGAACCACAAAACTCTATATAATGAAGGGAGGTAATGGAAGTTGGATCATCTTTTGTTTCTGTAACATTACACTACAAAAATATCTACTTGAATGATTTACTTGTGGGAGTTGAGATACCCATCTCGGTGAGGAGTGGTAGCTCAGCCTTGCGAGGTGAGATGGGAGCTAATCGAAATCTCTAGAAAGTTTGTGTGGCCCCTTTGCGGCTTGGGGGGCTAAGGGGGAATAAGAGTAGGCCTAGCATTGGCTGGGAGGTACCGGTGAAGTCTCGACGGTCGGTGAGCGAGCGTTGCATGGAGTGTGAGGGATGTCATTTAGAGTGGGAAATCAAGCAATGGTACACTCTCTTCATTTCTGTTTGGTAGATTGTATTAGGACTTGTGCTTGAATCTACTTATTTATTGGAAAACCAAACTAATTTCTTTTTAAGTTGATGAAAGAAACTTTTCTTAGCCTAGCTCGATGGTTGTTGTCTCCCATGGCCTTCGTTTTCCTGCATATCTTGACCACCTGGTTGTAATTGATCATGTCCTTGGTGGTTTCTTAGCTTTCATCCCTAGCTCGCTAGTCCTCGCTTGAGAAGTCGATGAGGATCCTCATCTATGGTCGTCGTCTTAGAATTAAAAGACCTATGGATCTCAACGCCCTTCTTTGTTGTGTGATTATGATGAGCAAAGGACGAACCTATCATTTGTATACCTATGTTATTGTCGTTGGTTAAATGTTGGTCCTTGCACCTTTTTGGGTTGAGAATTTTCGTCATTATCCTTCCTATCCCCTAATTTTTGACTCTGAGTCTCAATATACTTCTGGATAGTTTAGCTCGGTGTTTAAGGCACTCCATGGAAATAATACTCTCAATGTTTTATAAACATGATTGTGTTTGATCTCTGTGTTGTATTTGGGCTCTGCAGTTTATAACCTTCAACGTATTTGGTTTATTTTCTCTGCTCTTTATCTCAGAGGTTTTATTTAGGAACTTCGGTGCTTTGTTGGGAAATTTGACTATGATTTACATATCATTGGCTGCAGTGTAAATTATTGACTGTGTTTTCTTGATATAATGACTGCCATTGTAATACATAGGAACTTCGATGTTAAATTTTAGGGAGGTGTTTTCCTAGTGTCTTACACAACAAATGCCATGTTCTCATTCAACACTCTCATTTATTAAACTAAACAATCATTATATTTTAATTTGCAAATTATTTTAACTAGATAGCACTCGTACTTTTAATCTCAATGAAATATTAGCTAAATTATAGCAGTCGATTTACATTTGATGGATAGCGATAGCATGCAGTGTTTTAGCGACAACGATGGTGTCTTGTGGGTGAACTTTTTTTGTGTATGATAGTGTGAAAGGGAATTTTTGTTGCGCGAGTGATGTGGTTTTTGGCTTGGTGGTGTTTTATTAACAACAATGATTTTCCTTTTGTTGAGTCTTCGTTCAATGTTTCTGCTAGTTAAAATTTGACTGTGTTGTCGCCCCTTAGATCATGATTATTACTCTAATCCTTAACAACATTGCAGCTGGAATGACCTCAGATTCTTCCATGATTTAGATGACTATGATTTTCTTTAAAACCATTCGACCTTGAGATTGTCGTTGTTGCCTGGCGATTTACCTGAAGATGACTACATTTTGCATTTAAACTACTGCTAACGTGCCTTGCTTTCCTGGCGAAATTGCCAATTTATTTATTTTAGAATAGAATCAGGCATTTCATTTGACTGTGGATTTACTGTATAATAACAACATTAATGATGTAGACTACGTCTGACCTTCAAGTTTGTTAGCAAATAATTATTGTAGATAGGTAGAGATTTTTAAGGCATGACTGTGGTTGCTGAAAGTCATTAGCATTGCGTTTTTCCCTTAGCAACGATAACTTTATTTTTTTGTAAACAATAGTCTACCATTGTCTCAGTTAGCGATTTACCATTGGCTGCGAGTCACGACCATTTACCCAGCCCTTGGACAATGCTGAGCTTGTCAGGATTGACAACAACCAGTTAACTATTACATGATTTAATGTCTGCGGGGTAACAGATCCCTAAATACTATGTTATGGTTAACTTATAATTGTTCCAATCTTTATTGATAATCTAATTAGAGATGCTATCATTTATTGTTTAATGTGTAACTACAGGTTAAATTTGGTATTGGGTTGCAAATGGTGATAGATTTATAATTTATTTTCCTTTCATTAACTATTCTTTTCATTCACTAAATGTATAGCTCGATTATGGCTAAGTTGAACGATGGGTGTAAGGTAGTAATTCTCTCCAAATCTATCTAAATTTCCGAGTAGCCATTTATTGATAACTATTATTTATGGGTTAGAATTAAGATGCATTTCACCGAATTTGTTTTCTATTCCTTTAAAATTTCTTTAAAATTTACTTGGGACTATTTAAGGTGTTGTATTATTATTTAAGTTCCTTTCATCTCGCATCATACCTTGATTCTTGTGGGTGGGTTACAACTCAAAATCCAAGGTAGTTATCCAAATAATCCACTAACGATTGATCTAAAGGTGTGCATAAATTTTATAGACCTTTCTCTAATAAAGAAATTTAGGGTATGAATAACAGGTGGGTTATTTGATAACTTTTCCTATATGGTTATTAGAGGGCCATTACAAATAAAGTGATATCAGCTATATAGATGTTGGGTTAATTAATAATAATTTTGGAAGGATTGCAAGGTTGGAAAAAACCTTAACCAGTGGGAAGAAAGGCGATCAGCCTAAGCTTCTAACGCTTCTCTTGGATTCACATGCGCTATGCTACATGCAATCACCTATCCATGTTGGCATAAGTGGTTGACCTACTTATCGCCAATTTTCGATTGTCATTGACCCTTAGATTTAATAGAGGATGGGGTGGTTGTCGAAGACAGTATCGGCTTACGTACTCCCCGCTTTTTCTTTCTCTTGTGTCCCTTAGACCTGTTGCTTGTGGTATGGGGCTATCCTTCTGGTCAGTAGTCAACCTTAACAGTTAGAATTGTCCAAGTCCTTGGTCCAGATAGAAGGTGTCACCCCAAGTTTATTGTCTCTTTTTTCTTCTGGGGATGACATGATTCCTGATGCAGGGATCATGGCACATCCTATGGGTTAGCAACGAATGACATCTTAGTTGGAGCTGGCCCCTGCCCTGTGAGGGTGGCTGAGCATCATATGTTGACCTCGACGCAAGGGTTGAATGCCTTCAGGAATTAGGTCTACGCGCCTTGAGCTTCTATTCTTGTTCATCTGGGCTGAGAGGTCATGATGGGGATGTTGTCTCTAGCTTGTAGCCCTGGTCATGTTGAGTCAGAAGGGTAGTTTTCCTCCTTGTTATTTTGTGCATGTTTTCCAGTTGTCTTGAGCCAGTGTGTGGTGTCATAGTAACTTGTCACTTGGAGTGCATGCTAGCATTCGATGTCAGTGTTTAATTAATTGGTTCTCATCCTTGTGATTGTTATTTGTTTCCCTGTAACCTTAGGCTAGCCTTGGATTCCTTGTCTTTGGTTGGAGCTTAGTCCTAGCTTGGGGGTGACCCACTGTTAAGATGATGAGCAGTGCGTTCTAAGGCTGGGAGGTTCATGGAAGGCCTGCACTTGGTTGGTGGAATCTACCACTGTTCAAAGATAAGTACCAAATGATGCTTTAATTATGTTTCTGTATGTCTGTGTATTATAATCATCATGTATTCTATTGTGTATATGAATTGATGTTAAATAGTATTGATTGTTGATTATGGTAGTAAATCGTATGATTACTCTGTGTTGAATGTGTTTAACTTGTTTTGAATGCGTGTGATTAATTGCGAGTGAGAATTTTTTTATTCCGCCTAGTAACACCTACACAGTAGTGAGTTAAAAGTGGTGCTAAAACTTGGTATCAGAGCCAAGGTTTTGACACTGAGCCTAGATGGGATAGTTGAGTGGTCTTTGGACCGAGGGTGTGAGGAAAAATTGTGTTTGGAGGACCAATTTTGGACCCTGGTAAGCTCATGAAGTATAGCAGTGTGCAAAACCACAACTGGTGTGGTCTATGGCCATAGGGAGAGAGGACTCCACACCAACAGTGTTGGAGCCTTAGAATCTGTTTGAGAGGGAAGGTGAACCCTTGTGACCATCGAATCTGGAAAATGTGCACAGGGATTAAAATCCCTTTTGAAATGCACAGGAATGTGGGAATCGCGATACGCCAAATTCCGAAAACCCAAAAAATCATGGAGATCTACGTGGTAGATCTGGGAGGAAGGCTCAACCATTATATCCAACGGAGTCGCGCTCGAGTTAGTCATGAAACCTTTTGGATTTCATAAAGTCAAGTGATGGGAAGTGAGGGAGGTGAACACCTCCAAAAACCTGAAACCTGAAATCCTGAAATGATCTACACCATAGACTATAAGAAGAGAGTTGATCGTTCAATTCAGCGGAGGAGTAAGCTGTATTTTTTTTCAAGATTTCCGCAGATGGAAGTTCGAGATGTGGGGTGCATGAACTCTCGATGCCTGAAAACCTTGAAATGTTGAAAAGATATGCGTCGTAGTTTTGAGAGGGGACCTAACCATTGGATTTTACTTGGAATGGATGTGGGTGCATGAATGTGTACCACGTGCCAATGAGTCAAGAATATAGGCGAGTGTGGTGGGACCGAAAGACATCACTGAAGGTGACGTGGACCCTCCTGAATGTACCACGTGCCACTGTGGTGAAGGGAAACAACTGTACTATGGGCCCGGAGAATAAATTAATTCACGATTTCAGAATTCAAAAAGGAGGAGCACGAAGGCTCAACACTCCAACTCGTGAAGTCGCAAGTTGGTGAAGAAGTGATAGAACTTAGCCCTAGCCTACGGTCATGTGTAGAAGGCGCTAGTGAGGAGGGATCCATACCCATATTGCATCTCAGGTATCAGTGTTTTGAGGAAATGATTCGAGGGTCTTCGACTCATGAACTCGCCAGATCGCGAGTTGTGAAATGGTGACTTTGGTTATGAAGATTTAACTGTAGGATCTTCGTGGACCTAGATTTCGAAGCTTCGAAGTCCCAGAATTTGAAGAGTCGGATAGAGCTCAGAAAACTTTGTGATGTCAAAAAATTTTTCTTGTTTACGTTGGCTTATGAATGTTGTAAGTTTTCTTGAAGTTTTAAGGGCCTGACAAACTTTGGTTGATTGCATGTTGTGTGTGTAGAGTTCAACGAGTGTCAAGACAGCTAAAAACTGACACCAAGTATGGAATTGGAAGAGGTGCAGATTGCCTCCGAAACAGAAGACAAAAGAGAAGGAAAGGATGTTAACTTGGGAGTCGAAGGAAAAAACTCTATTGGGCATGGAAAAGAGATAGATAAAGAGGGATGCATGATGAAACTCATTGAAAAATTGCAGAAATATGACCAGGCTCACCGAGCTGATAGCCGAAAGCTCATGAAAATCAGGGATTCGTAGGGTGAATTCAACTTTAAAATGTTGAAGAGCCTAGAAAGAACAGAAAAGAAATTGGAAAAAGAGAGTGACACAAGAAGATCAAGAAGTGTCAGAACCTCTGAGAGAAGAATAAGATCGAGGAGTGGTAGCAGACATTACAGTCTCTCCCCAAATCATTCTGGCAAGGAGACACACAGTAGTTCAAGCCCGTCTCCTAACATAAAACACCGAAAATTTGGAAGGGATGAATTGAAAGGGGAAATCAACAAGATTAAACCACCTACATTCAATGGTGAACATAAGAAGGAAGAAGATGCCAAAACATGGTTGTTGGGTATAAACAAATACTTCCAACTGCAAAATTATTCTGCCCATACAGAGTGAAGAATTTCAATGTACCAGCTGAAAGGAAAATCATCCATGTGGTGGCATCAGTTGGTGCAAGTGAAACACATCAGCGAGAAAGAGGTCACGTGGAAGGAGTTTAAGAGGTATTTCAAGAAGAAATACCTGACCAAAAGATACTATGACAGGATGATGAAGGAGTTCTTCGAACTCAAGTTGGGCAGCATGACCATTAATGAGTATGAACAAATTTTTCTGGAACTACTGAAGTATGTTCTATTCATCAAAGATAAGGCTATCAAAATTCAGAGGTATCTGAGTGGACTTCCACCTTCCATTGTTGACAAGATTCAATATGATGATCCTAAGACCATGGAAGAAACCATAATAAGGGAGAAATGATTATACGAACAACAAAAAGAAAATCCTACCTTTCGGAAGGCTTAGGATGACCATAAGAGGTTTAAGAAAGAACAGAGGCAGAAGGGAAACATGCCTCCCTTTTTTAGGAACATTCCTTGGGGACAATCATCTTTTAGAGAGACTAGGAAAGTTGAATGGAGTGAGCAGATGCCAAGACCGCCACCTATGGAGTGTTGGGGCTGTAAAGGGAATCATAGTTATAGAGACTGCCCCCATAGAAAAGATAAAGTGAGAACTGTCCATACTGTTCAAAAAGCTGAAATAGTGGAGGATATGGGCAGCAGAATGTCGAGGATCTACGCAGCCCTAGACAAACAACAAGTAGAATTTCAATCGGACATGATTGAAGTGGAAGGTACGATCAACAATCGACCACTTGTTATTTTAATTGATTTAGGGGCTAGCCATAGTTATATAGATCCTAGAGTCATTGAAATTTTTCATTTAACAAGAAGCAAACATGAAAAGTATTGGCTAGTGAAGTTGGCCATAAGAACCAAAAGGAAGGTCACTGAATTGGTTAACTCATGTTCAGTAGACATGAAAGGAATGAGCACTAAGGTTGAATTGAACATTCTACCTTTAGGCTCATACGATTGCTTAATTGGGATGGACTGGTTGGACCAGCACCATGCCCTTCTGGACTACCATAACAAGAGGTTTACATACCTGAATTAAGAGGGAAATCAGGTAACATTCCAAGGAATTCCTAGAGCCGTGGTTGTTAGGGAAATCTCATCCATATAGTTGAAGAAATGTTACCGGAAAGGCTGTCAATTATTTGTAGCTCGGGTGGAAGAAGCATCCCGAGATGTAGTCTCGAATCTAGAATACCACGAGGTACTCAAAGAGTTCAAGGACATATTTCGGGAGGTACCTGGACTACCCCTAAAGAGGGACATAATTTTTTCTATAAATTTGATGCTTGGAGCAGCTCCAGTTTCGAAGGCTCCTTATAGAATGAGTGCGCCAGAGATGAAAAAGTTGCAATTGCAGCTCGAAGAGCTACTAAAGAAGGGATACATTCAACCCAGTGTGTCACCATGGGGTGCCCAGGTCCTATTCATGAAGAAGAAGGATGGGACATTGAGGTTGTGCATTGATTTCGGACAGTTGAATAAGGTAACTGTCAAGAACAAGTATCCTCTGCCAAGGATCGATGATATTTTTTATCAGTTGAAGGATGCGAAAATATTTTCAAAAATAGACCTCCAATCAGTATATCACCAAATGAGAATAAATGATGAGGACATCAACAAGACCGCCTTTAGAACAAGGTACGATCATTATGAGTTCACGATGGTGTCGTTTGGGCTATCCAACATGCTTGTTGTTTTCATGTGCTTAAAGAATGGAGGGTTCAGAGATTATTTGGACAAGTTTGTCATAGTATTCCTAGATGATATCTTGGTGTATTCCAAGACAGAGGAAGAA
>JASDQU010948531.1:0-10879 GCA_032191745.1 Picea mariana
CCCCCTGATGACAATGGCGCAGTAGATACTGTGGGACTGGAATAAATATCCTATTGTACCCCTTTGAGCTCTACCTTGATCCTATCATACATTGTCTCCTATTTGGATTTGCTTCACTACAAAATGTCCTCCAAAGTATCTAATATAGTTGCAATGATGAGTTCAATATCATCCACCATAAGTATAGTCTGTAAGTGGGGCTTATTGGCACGTGACTTCTTCCACACTGAGGGTTTCTTTGGAGAAACCTTTATTTTCTTGAATTTGTCTATCTTTGTAAGGGGATATTTAGGTGGTGTTAATTTGCTTTGTTCTTGCTTATCTTCCTCCCCTTCATCATCTTCTTTGTCTACTTTTTCACCTCCTCCCCCTTCATGTGAACCTGGTGTAGTCTCCTCTGATGCGTTGTGCATTTCCTGTACTTCTTCCTTCTTCTTCTTCTTGCTACTGCCTGGTCCATCATACTCTTCCCGGGTGACTACAGGGCTTCTGATGAGGTCAGGATTGGAGATTTCTGTCTGTTTGACTGGTATAAGGAATTTTGTAGGTCATTCCTTGGTTATCTACTCCATATATTCCTCGGTGAGTTTGTAATAGGACTAGAGATCTTCCTTGTGTTCATCTTCATGCAAAGTGATGTAAATGAAGTGCATGTCTGTGCAGAACTTAGCTATTGGTCTAAACCTATGAACTGTATTTGGCGTCATGCGAGGGAAGGATTCAATGGCCTACTTCAACTATAAGTAATAGGTGTGGAACACCGCATTCAACTGCCATTGATTTTTCATGTCGCTTGAATACCATAGGGTAGTGAATCTCATGGTCAATGGTTTGGATGACTCAACTTTAGGGAAGGTTGCTCCCTCTGGTATCTCCCAAGAAACAAAGGCAACAAGAATAAACAACTAGCTGAAGTGAAACTCATAGCGCTGTTCTTTCCCTTCATGAAAATATTTCTCCAACTAGTTGATGAGTTAGCTCATCCAGTTCATCTACATTCCTTCAATGCATTTTCCTACAAGTTCGATGACAAACCCCGTGACCTACATTGGTATATTATTCCTAACGCGATTACCAGTGATGAACTAGAAATATAGGCACAATACGCCATTTTGTATGGAGGCTACCTTATAGCCACGCTTTCCTTTCTCCACATCATCATAGATGTCGTTTACTCACTGCGCCAAGGCATGATTTGCAGCCTTCCTTGGGTAAAAATATTGAGGGTCTAGTCTTTGCATGCTCAACCTAGTGATCTGATGGATCAACGTTGGAACTACAGTGATGCGCCTATCCAACCATAGGTAACTTCCATGGTAGCATGACAGGAGTTTAACGCACACATTAACCTCCTGATCTCTATCAAAGTGTGGTATCTTCATCACATTAACAATTGTTGATATTTTGACTTCCATGGTCCACATATGGGGGATTATCTTCACCTTCTTCCCCATTGTATTTATCAAGTACTTATGTGGTATGAGCATTCCATAATTATTTCAGTCTCCCAAGTTGAAACCACTGATCTTTAGCATCAGAATATGTCCTAACTGCGATCCAAATGCATGTATCCCCTTCGGGAGGTACACAATGATCAGTATATAGTCCAAGCCCCTCGAGATGTTGTCACAACTAACCACACTAGCCAGAGGCAGGATATAGTGAGGTAGGACCAACGAGATGAGATTTGCATTCACTAAGTCATCGCGATGCTTACTTCATTTCTTTGTCATAGTTTGGGATTGCCCAGATCGATGTGCAGTCAATGGGGATTCTTGAAATCCTCTTGTCGATGAGGCATGTGGTCCTATGGACATGAAATTCCCATCCATAAGGTCTATTTGGATCTCCTCGATAGACTTCTCTACTACGATAAGGTCACTCGACATACACGCTTGAGATCAGATATCTCAGATAGGTGGAGAAACGCTCAAGGTAAGCAAAATGGGTGGCAAGGTCTCAATAAGCATTGTGAAAAATCAATTAGTTATTTGTGGGCTCGAATAATCACAATTTGCAAAAGTGTCCTAGGTGCAACATTCGACAGGATAAATAGACAACATCGTAAAGAATTCCTCCAACGGGAAAGAATACCTCAATCAATACAATTCTATCTGTTATGGCATGGTCCCAACGGTTCAATGGTGATATTTCCGACAATAAATTCATTTCTAGCCATTCTAGAGCGTCGTTCTAATGGTCAGGACACCTCCAATGGTCATATTGCTTCACCATGGTGAAATACCAGTCTTCATTGTTTTTCTATTCTGGCGAGGTTCAAGTTCTCCAAGACTTCCTTCTGGGAAGTCCTCTATGGAACCTCCTACAACTTTTATAGCTTTTATTTCTTCTTACTGAGGTTTCTTACTTTATTTCCTATGATATGTGTCTCTGGATTCCTCTTTCCATTATTGTTCTTATCTCCTCTTAGCATAGTAACTTCGCATTGCTGAGGGTATTTCATAAGGTTCGAGGGTAATACTTTTTCTCTTATTGTTTCTAGAGTAGGTTCTCTACTTTCCTACATGGATAGGTTCTTTAAGATTTCTTTCATTTTTTCAACTTCGATAGATAGGTCTCACAACGCAATGGGATCACAGTGATGGACCTACAAAAAATTCTTTCTAGGATCCTGTATCCACTTGTTAGTCCAAAAATTCCTTCTATGCATAGGAATAACATTTCTTTCACTATTTCTATTAGATCTATTCATATCATATCTTCTTTCTTCGAGTTGTTCCCTATTTTTCAAATGAAATCTATCAAACATAACTACATCCATTCTTTTGAAACAAAAAATTCCACTTATCTTACCTTTATTAGAGCATAAATCTTTAAGATATAACCTCTTTTCTTTAGATCAAACTTCTCTTCTTATCACAGAGCTTCACAAGTCAACTAGAGTACTACACACTAGAGCAACAGATCTATGCAGAGAGCTTTCTCTTTTCTTTAGTTCCCAACAATCACAGTTTCAGGTCTCAACAACGGAACCATTCGTTGGCATAGGGAAAGTTCTGAGGTTCAATGCTTCAACAACACACCAACAAAACCCTAACTACTGACCCTTTTGGCAACACCTGTGAAGCTGATGAATTGTCACTTGAGGTAGAGGCAGGGGGGTTGTAGGACTCAAGTGTCTACAACCTAGATGGGACACCTATATGTGATCAAAATACTTAACATAGCACTTATCAATTAACGTTCATTAGTCTTTGACCCTTATTCACATCGCAAGTAAAATCCCTAATTACAGAACAACACAGTATTCAATAGGATCTAAGCATATCTAAACTTTTATGACATAGCATCAACAGATCTAGAATTCATTCATGTTATTAGGCACTAAGCTACTACATCAGATGCATCTAACATACATAAAGATCCAACACTAAGCATAAATCACATCAATAACATAAAGCAATCACAACACATGATATACATGGTTCACCCCCAATGTGGGGCTACGTCCACCAACTCTCCATATTCTTTATTATATTCTTTCAATCTTCTTACATGCACAGAGCCACAAAACCCACTCTTCATAAGACAAGATATATGTGCTTACTTTGCCATATTCTCCTTCCCCAAGTTCGACACAACACAAAGATTTATTACAATCACTTGCACTTAACTCTGCAAGTTCTCAACACATAGTATGCATGAAGCCTTCACAAATAATAGTATGAGATAACCATGATGCATGTAGAGAAGGATAAAAAAACTGCACAAGAGGTCGAGCATCCATAAGAGGATGTCGAAAGAACCGAATCTTATGGGTCTAGGGGAAAAGTGATGCAACAAGAAGAACATGCCTTGGGTTCGAATCAACAGGGCCTAGAACTAGAAGAAAAATAGAGAACAGGGAACTAGGATATACCAACAGTTGTGGTATCATCACCACAAGAGAAAAAGAAGGCGTGAGAAGAAAGAAGTGTGCAGGGCATACAATGATCACAAGCAGAACTAGCCATAGTAATGTCGAAAATTCCCGAAGGTGTGAAGGCTGATGATGAAATGGTAGGAGGATTCAATAGCCTAAAATACTCTGAAAATGACATGTCTGATTCAATAAAGTTCTTTTACATGGTAGCACTGAGTTACCTGGAGAGAAAGGGAGAAGGCCCATCAGGTGTGCCACTATTAGAGCCTACACAGTGGATCCTGGGGCTGTACAATATAGGCATAATGAACTTATTGGATATACCACACTTTGGGTGTGGTAAACACATCAATGGATGTTTAAATAAGGTATTAGCACAGGTGCATAGAGGAATATTATGGATGTATAGGAGAGTGCATATTAATTTTGATCTCATTGCAACAATCACAGGGCTACCCACAGATGGAGAGAAGCCAAAACAATACCTGGAGGATAAAACTAAGGAGAAATCCATTTCGGATGAAATCAAAGCTAAATATGGCATGGAGAGGGTTAATAGGGGAATCATGATCACCAACATCAACAATCCCATGACACGATTTTCAACATGACTGCTAGGTTGCAAGTTAATGCATAAGTGCAGGAAGTAGGAAGTACCCATAGGAGTAGTAGGAGTTGCATCACAATGCATGAAGGGGAGCTCGATGAGCTGGGCCCCATATCTACTAAATTCATTTCTATAGGACTGGAAGGATGCACAAGACTGGGGATCTGAGTTCCACTATTCGTGGTTACTCATCCCCATTTCACTCATGGGATGGGAAGAACCAACATACAGTTAGTTCCTTCCGAGGACAGGAAAATGTGGCACAATGCGCTACACTTCTCTTTGCAACACAACAGATCCCAAGAAGAAGAAACTTAACAACAACGTATACATGTTATACCTAAAATATATCCTGAATAGGTTAGTAGATACGTGGAGGATTCTCACAGAAACTGTCTAGGAGTTTGGACAAATAACGAACTTCTAGGAATCACACCATAGTATGTGGCTACAAGAAAATAGGGATCCAACCAAGGATTCGTTGCAGATGAAGTACTGCGTTAAAATGAAAGACATCCATATGGAGGTCTAGGAATGTCCCGAGGAGTGGAGAATGTCAACAATCCCAAAGATGGTTCCAGGAGGACAAAGTAGGACATAGGACATAACAGTCTTTTCACAACAAATAGGCACAAATGGTGAAAGAAAAAAGAAAAATATTGCACAAGGCCAAGAAGAGGGAAGCAGTCCCATACAAAAGAAAACTAGGAGAAAGAATAAATCATAGCATGGTTCTACATAGGGACTATTGCACACTGAGCAGGAAACAAGAGGAGTAACAAAATAAGTGTTCACGGAAGAAATTCAAATAGAGGCACAAGAAATGTCCATGGAAGAAGGAGAAGGGAAGGATACAAGAATGAATACATAGATGCTAGAATTATCAAAGCCATCAGAGGCCCAAATGAATAGAATAAGGGAGCAAGCAAGTGGCTCTAGAAAGAAGGCCAAGGCCCAAAAGAAACCAATGGAAACATCATTGACAACAGATGACGTGGAGTTGATAGCCATGAAAGTGGAAGATCGACTATCAGAGGTGTGAGAAAACACCGAAAATCACAGGGCTTCAATTTTGGAGCAAATAAAATAAATGAAAACTACGTTGTAGTAGTTGAGGATCAGGGAAAAATAACAACAACAGAAGACAATAGCACCATCTAAAGAAGGGGCACCAGTTTGAGAGACAGTTCAGATCACAACATAGTGGAGCATAAATTGTATCATCACTACTTAGATGTTTCTTATGGATGAGGAGACAACACATAGTCCCCTGAAATACATTAAGATGTTGGACTTGGTGTTGCCCAAGATTCCAACTAAAGCACTATATAAATTACAAGTGAGCGTCATGCAAGAGATTTAGTCCAGAGCAAGATTTGATGTGATGAACTTACAATTGGCACATAAAGAGAACACCTCATTGAAGGAGGCACTTATCTAGGAAGGGAAGGAGAAAAATATGGCGCAAAAAAAAGGTGGACGAGATGGAGAACCAAATTCAGGCAATATTTCAAGCCATCTCAAATAGTGAAGGAGTATAGGTAGCCACATCGCAAGAGAAAACGAGAAAGATAGTGCAGAATCTGCAACAATATAAAGAAAATATCAAAGAATTGGAGGATCATGCAGTTCCCACGACTCCTCCAAAAGTCAGAGTGCAAAGAGAGAAATATGTGATAGCTTCTGCAGAGAACATCACACAGAACATACACAGAATGATAGAGCTACTGGAGAAGAGTGCCTAACTATGGACACAAATTTTAGAGGATGGGAGCTTACAAGAGCTTCACGGGAAGGAGGAAAAACTTCRTGCAGCAATGACATATGTCAAACAATGACAAAGGACGATGTCATTGCCGGAGAATATCAGGACGACCACGAAAATGAATAATTTACAAGATGAGGAGAAGACAATACAAGCGTAGAAGATGGCACGACAGGCTCAGTTGGATCCCCTACAAGAAAAGGTGAAGTAGATGGTTGTCGATATCGACACAGAAAATTTGAACATAGAGTGGATAGGATTGCAAAGGGGAGAACTTCTACAAAACCTAGTTACAGCACATCTAGTGGAAAACATGGTTGAAAGGAGCGGTCAGACTCAGGCGCAGTGCCAAAGAATAACTTACATGTATGACACACTGGCGCAAGTAGTGATAAATGTTTGAGTAAGGAATTGACTTGGGACGAGTCACAATGTAAGTTTTGGGGGCCTGTCGAGCGCAGACCCATTTTGGGAAAAAGGCTAATTTTGGAGAATAAAGCACAAATAAGGAAAATATAGCTGGCAGGAAAAGAAACACGTGTAGATTAAATCTCATGCAAAGGAGGAAAGCATGTGAGTAGTACATTCAAGAAGACCGGACCATTCTAGGTTTAGGGGTTTTGTAAGAGGATGTAATGGTTGATATGCCAAAAATAAGTATAAAGAGGTACCTAGGAGGTCTTAGTCAAGGTTCAAAGAGTAGGATAGGATTCAGTGTGATTGTAATTCCAGAATGTAAGAATGACTGTAAAATCCAATATTGTTTTGTAAGTTGTTGAGCTGAAGAAAGAAAAGAAGGTAGATCTTGAGGGTTAGATCACAGGCTGAGGAGACTAGTGTGATCTAGTTTGCCTCATTAAATATCTTGATCCAACTGAGGGATACTTGTAATGTGCATGGTGCCATAGATGGAAGAAGAATAATAAAAGAGCCCAAGAGACAGATCTTTTTGGACGTAGCCCAAGAGGGGGTGAATCACGGTATCTTATGTGTTATGTGAATGATTCATTGCTATATATTTTTTGTTAATGATTAGATCTTAGATGAATGTTTGATGAAGTAGCTAGATCTGTTTTTTTACATGCATGAATAAGAATGATAGAGTACTCAGCATAGATGTATGTTATAGTAAATAAATAAAGATCACAAGGTTCAATTCTATATCCCCACTCATTCCTAGACTGCAAGTACCTGAGCATTGCAGCCACCCATAGAACTATCTCGGGTGAGACTGCGCAATGCACCCCATGTACTACAATGCCTTCTGATTTTCCAAGGGGGGCGATAGTTTTTAGAGGGTTTTGTTGGAAACCATAGTATATTTGAACCTAGTTCAGCCCAAGAATGGTAGCAAGAGAGAAGTAACCAACACTGAGAAATGATTTACTTCATCCTAAGGCATCGTAAAAATAATCCACTAACTTTGTTAAGATGAATATGAAGAGAGAGTAATTTTGTGGAGATACTCTAAACCTATTTGGACGAGAATATTAGAAATTTCACTCATAAAGATCATATTAGTATTATGCATCACTTCTATTTCTAGAGAGGAATGAAAACACAATTTGGACATCAGGAATTTCTCTAGTTGGATGCATGCTTGAAGCTTTCGACTGTAGAGAAATAGTCTCCCAGTGCATTGATAATGTTTTCCAAATCTAAGAGGCCATTCAAATCCAAAGCGAATCCACTATTTCTTTAGCACCATTTTTTTTTAGGAAAATGTTGAAGTTACTAGAGCCGACCATTACATTGAAGGAAGAGAAAGCAAGGAGAAGAACAATGGATTAGAGATTTTACATGAATATTTAGAAGACCCTGCGATAATACTTGAATATATTTCAAGAATTCAAGTTAATTCATTGAAGAAACTTTATCAAGAGGTAGAATGTCTCTTCACTATAATCACATGTCAAGAATCCACGACAACTATTCCTCGGTAGGCCCTCTACATTTGATATTTTACAATTCATGAAAAAACTATCTTTGATTGGGGAAAAATGATATCTATTGAAATTTTTCACAGCTCTCGAAATTCAAGAAAGAAAAGAAGTTCTATCTGGCTTCCTACTTAATATTTGTTATTAATTGTTGTCGTGTCTTCAAGGGTTTGACCATCAAGAAAAGGGTATATTGTAAAATTGACCCAGTAACTATGTGGTACTAGGTTATGTGGAGATAAAAAGTTACTTATTATTTAATGAAGTAGACAATGAATTCGTATTTGTTTTCAAGAAACTTCTCTTTGGAGAAAATAAATATAGACTATCATTAGAAGCAACGAATTTTTTTAAAAAAAGGGGTACTATTGAAAAATTGAAAATGATAATGTGGTGAGAATTTACTGTTTCTATGAAATTCCTTTCTTTCTTCCTTATTACATTTCAGAAAAAATGTTTTTTATTAAAGTTGCTAAGCAATATATATTTTGGTTGTACTTCTTTCACGAGAAAAGAAAGAGTCAATTCATCCTGTTAGCACTAAGAATCACACTTAGATTGTTGTAAGTGCAAGCCCAGTACCCATCATAATGTAAATGGATTAAATGGTTTGAGTAGGTGGTGGATCAACAAGACTAGGAAAGAAAGGGAGAGGGCAACAAAATTTATGCAGAGGCATTCCATTGGGCACGGAGCCATAACATCCTACAAATCAAAGGCAATCAAACTGCATATCAGACAAAGAGATATATAATGATTATTATAAGCATGGTGAATATGAAAAAATGAAGAACATCCATTATACAGAGATCCTTTCTACAATAGATAAATATTTGCTTAAACAATGAACAATGATTTAATGGCCAAGCTACATCAGATCCTTTGTTGTTCATGAATCCATCAATCAATGGAAGATATGATCCTCAAAACCTTCAATATGTTCAAGAAAGAAGATAACAAAGAAGTGGTAAAACAAAGAAGACAATATGATAACATCTCTCATGAATCTTTAATGGCATAAAATGTCATTACAAAAAGGCCCTCATGCTTACAAATGAGCAACTAAAACTGCTCCTCCAGCTCTCTCCTCTATTGGCTCATGAATTCAACCTTTTTCTCATCAAAAGCCCTTTTATTTATAGTGAGTAATATATATCTACCCTAAGGAGGTCGAAACCAAGGATTTACATAGGATCCTCCTCCATTTAGGAGTCTTGTTACAAAATATTCCAACAAAAGCCTAAAAAAATCCTATTTTTTGGGGATTTTGTCTATGATGATAAATTCCTTTTTAAACAAGTCATTCTGATTGATATGGATATGGAACACATGTCTCTCACGTCCAAAAAACTCCTAGGAGACCATTCGAACCTTCCTTGACAGGTGGCAACCTCCCAACAAGGCGAATATCCAAACAGTAACCACTACAGGAAATTTTGTAGCACTGCTATAAAACAGTTATGCACATTCCATAGCACCCTTTGTGTGGTTGGATAGGTGATTCCGTAGCGCCCTTTGTGTGTCTGGCTAGGTGATTTCGTAGCTCCTTTTCTGTATATAATATCTCTCTAACCATAACACATTTTACAAAACTAAGAGAGGTTTTTTTTATTTGTTATGTGATGAACAAAAACCTCCTCTAGTTTTCAAAAATACCTTCTCATTTGTTCATAATATAATTTTTAAGTTAGTCACTCAAACATTGCAGAAGCGCAACGTGCTCTCAGCAAAAACGTAGTGTGGTCTTTGAGAGGGTGTTTGGAGGCCTTCCTAGAGGATTTTTGGGCTGCAAGAGATATGGTTGGAAATATTATGATGTCTTCTACACAATCGAATCATTAAGTATTGCAAATGCCTTCTCAAAACCCTTGAAAACCTTACTTGAAGTCAAGTTGTCCAAAAGTACAGGAACCCTCCTATAACAATTGTATTTTGGGAAATTATCTCAAATTACAATACAATCTTATGTGTTAGCATCTATCTACACAGGGGATGGCATGTTCCTTGTGAGCTACCAAGAACATGCAGTTCTAGTTGCCTTATCCATTGGGCTATGGATTCAACTGTACAACCAATCTTTGTACACTATCAAAAACTGCCACTTATTCAAGAAATCTAACTATTATATCTGCTGCAAACTAAAGGAAAGTAACTGCTTAGAAAGTGATCTTATTTCCTATGATACCCTACCTCTAATCGGATATACAAATTGGTCAAGTAAAGGCAAACTTCCATAACAGCCACTCAAGTAGTTTCAAAACTGAAATGATCTTATCCATACCATTGATCAAAAGGTAACGTCTGAAATATAACAACAGTAATAAAAATCTCTTCAGGAAATAGAAATCACCTGGAATGTTAGAATTACTAAGATAACTAAGAGGAGGGGGTGAATAAGTTGTTATTGTGATTAAACAATTTTATTCCTATTAAAATATTATTAACCTTCTCCAAGTGATCATCAAGATTATGCAATACATGAGCAACAGAAATAACAAAAATCAATCAAACATATGATATACACAGAGACAGATATTCATGAGGAAACCCATAAAGGGAGAAAACCTCTTCTTCTTTGAATGATAGGCAGTCTTTTAAGTTTTGTACATCATCTTTCTTTGAGCACCAACTCAAAATGAGGCTACAACCTCTTATTTAACAAGCTGCAACTTGTTGAGAGCACC
>JASDQU010948532.1:0-15119 GCA_032191745.1 Picea mariana
CTATTAACCAACTGAACATTGATAAAATTATGCAGGCAACCAGGGTTAATAGAAACAATGATATTTTCTTTATGAATACAACCATGAACCTGTAATATAGATTTTTCACATGAAAACAAACTCTTGGTTCTCTCTTTATCCTTATTTTCTCCCTGAGACCATTTGTCTAACAATATTTTTTCAATTTCTCGATTGGAGAGTCTCATCATCTCCTTATAATCAAGTGATTTCCACCAAATTGCAGCATCACCTTGCAATTTGAAACCTACAAAATGGGGCCAAATATCTCCACATGTCGATTTTCTTTCTTTAATGAATGATTCAATACTAGGGCCATCACATTTTCCTGTAAAATACATCTTGTTATGAAAAAAACCCAAAAAATAGATCAATAAGTTACGACAAAAAATCGCGGCTGTTTTCGGAAAAACCCTGAAAAACTGCAGAATTTAAAACGCTCATAACTTTACTTCCCGAACTCCGTTTCGGCTGATTTTTTTTTTGAAATTGGGTATTTTTCCGAGAGGAATTCAAATAACCAATTTTTTTTTCCAAATTCTTCTCATAAAACTTTAGATCTGAACCTTAAGTGCGCCGCCCTCTTTTTCTTCCCTAAAAAAAATTATGCAAAAAGAGAAAACAAATCTTCCTTGTTAAGTACCAAAAACCTGAATACAAAAGCACCACAAAATATATAGAAGAACAATATAGAAAAACACCACTTTATTATAGAAACCCTTGAGGTAGGGCAACACCATACAATGGATCCTATTATGGAAGGGATCCTCTTCTGTTCACTTGCCTCTTCGAGGGGGCATCCTCGTATTGAGCTACCGCTCCAAATACAATACTTCTTTTCATGTCTCATTACATTGCATGAACCCCTTTATATATTGCTACCATCACCTAAGAACATTCTAGAGGAGGAATCTTCTAGAAGTAGAACCTTCTACGAAATCCTCTTACATTTATTATATCTAACTACCATAGTGGGCCTTATTTAATAATATAGTGGACCTAGTCCACCTTACATTGAATGACCTCCACTATTATCACTATGGGCCCTCTGGGCCCCCCTACTACCTCTCTAGCTACCTTACACCACCACCATGGATTGATGTTTGGCTTGGCGATTATTAATCGCTGCGTAAATTTGGTGGCCACTACTTTCTCTCCCCATAGGTACCTTTCCTTCTCTATGCATGAACCCTAATTATAACTTTGGGCAGTCACATTGGTAATGGGGTCCTCTGCACCCCCAACAGGTAACACAAGATTGAACTTGTATAGAGTTATGAGACTATCTCTGAAATGAGTTCCTTCCCCTGGAACCCTTGCCCCTACTAGTTGTTCCCTGAGATGGTCGTGGACTTGTCTGCATCGTTGGTGATGAATGAAATGTTGCACTCGTTACCATTGAAATCCCTGTGGTTACTGTCCTTGTTGCGACTCTGTTACCATATGGAGGTGGCCTTGAGCCCCCTCCCCTGGAAAATTTCCTAGGGGCCTTCCTGACGAATCCAGGACAATGTGGAAATGTCGGTTTTGTACCCTCAGTGAAGTTCATGTGTTCCTCCGCATAACACACATTTTCCACAGCTTCCGCTACCGAAGACGGTTTCCACATTTGCACCATAGCTCTTATCTTAGGGTTCAATCCATAGACGAAACGCTCTTCCTGTTGTTGGTCATTATCCATATACGAAACATATTTGACCAATTCCATAAATCTGATCTCATATTCTTCTACAGTTCTATTTCCCTGTACTAAGGCATGAAATGCCCCTACCTGTTGTTCCTCATAATAAGCTGGCAGATATTTCCTTTGGAACCTCTCCTTGAAAAGTTCCCAAGATACTATGTCTCGGGTAAGATGCAGTTGTCTTTCCAGGTTTCCCCACCAGTTCAAGGCGCTATCTCTTAACTGAAAAAATGTTATCTTCACCTTTGAGTTGGATGCATAGTCCCTTAAGGCAAAACACTGTGTCATGCCTTCCAACCATGCTTCCGTGCGTTCACTAGCATGACCCCTGGCAAACTCCAGAAGTTTGATCTTCTTCAATTCTCGAGTGATGTCTTCGGGTGGAGGTCCTCCCCTTGAATCCCTTGACACTTCTGGATTACCTGCTCTAGATGGTGGGGGTTCCACTTTGGTCCCTACTGGTTGTCACCCCTTTAAAGTCGCATTAATGGCCTCCAACAAGCGCAGTATGAGAGCTAGTTCAGGCGATGGTGGTGGTGGCGCTAGTGGTGTTGGCGGTGCCTGCGACGATGCTCCTCTGCCTTGACTCCCTCGAGTCCTAATCATCCTGTATGATTTAACCTGCATCAACCAAAGTTGTCAGGGTGAGTTCAAGGACGTTTCAAATTGGTGCTACTTAAACTAGAAACAGGGTTAGGCGTAAGTTTTTCTTTACTTGTTTGTAAACATACATTACTCTCTTTAGGGGAATTGTTGGGTTAGGATTAAGCGTCTAAGCTTGATTTCTTCACCTAAGAAAACTATTGACTCCCTTGCTCGGTAGCTGTGCTAGCCTTGCGCCATACTCGCCAATTCCTCTAGCTTACTTTTCTAGTGTTTATGCCACCTCTTTCCCGCTTGTCCTAGTTTAAGTCCTTTAATCTTTTCGCTTACAACTAATTATCATTCGATGCTTGACTCATGAGATTTCCATGGCACATTGTACATATGCATTGAATTGCATGTCTCGGTGGCTACAGGTGTGATTCTTTAAGGATTGTAGAGTGCCTTTCGGCATTGGAACTCAACGCTTGTGCACTGTGGTTATGTATTGCTTCCTGACTTGTGGTTGTATGATGTAGTGAGCCTGAGATGATGCCTTGAAGCTTAGTGTTTGACTTTGATTGGTGGAATAGAATGGAAGGGCTCAACGATTGGATCGATGAGTTGTGTGTAAGGTCTCGTGAGCTTGACGCTTGGATAATCGGAGATTATTCGTCAGAGTAGTACTTTGCTACTATTGATAATTAAACTATTTATATGTGAATTTATTTTGTAAAAGTGATATGTGTGGCACGTTGGTGTTAGTGCTCTTCTTAAGGAGCTTCTCTTGGTGGGTGGTCTTGGGTTCAAAACCCATGGACCCTCTAACATTTTAATTAACTTTAATGTAGTTTAACTTTACACTAAATACACAACTAATTTAATTTTTTTTTTTTAAATAATTAACTTTAAATTAACTTAATTAACTTTAATTTAATTTAATTAACCTAAATTAACTTTAAATTAATTTGAACTAAATTAACCTAAATTATCTTTACACAAAAATAAAATTTAAACGAACACACACACAATTTATAAAAAGATTTTTAATAAATAATAGACGAAAATCAAAATAATTTAAAAACAAATGCAGGCACACATGGATTCCACGTGCCCGCCTTGCTTCCTCCAGGGTCTTCCTTTCTAAACCCTAACTCTACATTTCTTGTCATTTTCTTTTGGCTACGCAGTCGACTGCCATGGTTGTTCCCTCTGCATCTTTCCTTTTTGGTGGTTCTCTCACTAAACTGGTACGCAATCAGTTCTTCCTTGGTATCCTTCCTTGTTTTTCAGGTGATGGCTTGTATTGTGTGTGTTCCAGGTTTTTTTTTTGTTTTATTACTAAAAAAAATATTTTGTTTGCTGTGTGTAGTGTGCGGCTACCGGGCTTGTATGTTAAGTTTGGTAGTTGTGTGGCTTGTTTGACTCGGTGTATGTGTTTTTTATTGGCTGTGTAATTTGTTATATGCACTGGATTTGGTCGATGGGCTCGACTTGAGCACACCACGCCTTTTTCTGTTCATGAGCATTTCTATTTTTTTTTTTTTGAGTTTTCTCTTCTATGTATTTTGGTGGGGGCGACTGAGGCCAATGGAGGAGAAAAACACATTACCTGCAAAGTGCCTGCTCTGTTTTTTTTTGGGATTCGGTCATGGATGTGGGAAACGATAACTACAATCCCACAAGTTTCTATTATAATGGAAAACTATCAACAGATTTCATCGGTACATCCCATAAAACATGTTGTTCGAAATTGTTTTTTCTATGAAAAATAACACAATCTAACTTGTACCTAATTTTAGATTATTAATCCGGTTTGCAGCTGCTTCATACATGCCATCTAGTTTCTTTCCTTCATCTGTAGTGGTTCGCCATTTTTTTGGTAGAACTTCATGTTGTTTCTCGGAACCTCTTCCATGGCTTAGCACACATATAGTCCACCTATGGACTCTTGCCGATTCGTCTCTCGACACCTTGTGTGGGCGTTGTTTATAGTTGATGGACTTAGTTCGGAGAATGGGTGTGAAGATCAACATTTTTTTTTCCAGACACATGGTGCCTGAATAGGCCCGTGGGCTCCTTCCTTCGATGGCTTGGTCGTGGGCCACGCACGTTGAGCACTTTGAAACACACGTTGTGGTCTCTTGGGTGAAACCTGGTGACATGTTACGATTTGGCTCGGCTCGGATCGGTTCATGGACCATGGTCGATAGACGGAGATTGGGCCTCAGTCCCAATGATTTTTTTTTCTGTTCTACCTAATCAAAGGTCATTGATATTTATATACGTACATGTGTGTTTTGGGGTATTATGGGAGAACCCAACTACTATTCATTAGAAACGTGTGTTTCTTTACATTGAAACTTACTGTAAAATAGTAATTGTAGAATTAGTAGTGTGGTGATACCATAGTTTAAAAGATAATCCCCAATCAGTCCAATCCATGCTGGTGGTTTGAAGAGTGAGGTTTCGAGGAGCCAAACTCCTATATAAAAGGACCTGCTCAAATCTAGAGGTGTGATCTCATAGGATTTTTATATTTCTCTGCTGGTATAGGCGGTGTTGTGTAGCATACCTCGAGTCATCATGATTTTACTTGTTATAGACATTGCTTGCAGACCTTCTAAGGAATGGTGAGAAAATAGGTGCACAATAAGTGTAGAGTTATATTTTTACCAAGTCTACCAGTTCAAAATCAATATAGCCATATGGATTCAAATCCAATATTGGATAATGGGGAAATACATATAGCTTATAGTTCTGCAACTGAGCTTGCAACCTCCAAACCCTACTTCTAAATTTTATCTAGTTTTCTGGTTGTATTTGCATTTAGAGTTGTGCAATTTACAATTGACTGGTAGAATTTTTTTGTTGCTAGTATTGAATAGTGGAAATGCACCTGCAGAAATAATTTGACCATTAATGACCTTAAGGCTTAATTACATAGGAAAATGTGTTGGACCTACAGAATTAGGGCCCGAGCTATATGTGCAACATGCTTATTGTAGTTCTCATTTTGTTAGTAAGGATTTAGTTCCCATTTTGTTAGCAAGGATTTGATTGTGCTAGTGTAATTGTCAGAGGCAAAGTTGCATATTTCTTGTCGAACGTTGAAGTTTCTGTCTTACATAAAAACATTGAGAAGTATTTTACAAAAGTATGGAGTGTGGTCTGAAACTACCATGCAAACAAATAGTGCTAATATTAAAATAGGTTAAATGTGTAAGTATTTATGTTTTTTTTTTTTTAAGAAAAATTTGTATCTAGTTTAGCAATTTACTGGTTTGCACTCATTTTACGTGTTTTTTTTTTTAAAGAAAATTTTGTCATTGTTTTTGCCGGTATGTGGAGTGTATTGGCTCTTTGAGACTCCCTCTCCACATGTGGCTTCATGTGCTGGTGCTCCATGTGTATTTGATCTTGGATGTTGTGGTGGAGATCAGGCTTCAAAAGCAAGCATGCCAATTTTCTTCATTTGTTTTTTTTTTGCCGGTTTAAATAAATGTCTTTTACATATGCCCATTTATATGCCTATAATGTCATCTATGCCTATTTATATGATTTTTTCTTTAATTATTGGGAGGGGGAAGAATTATGAATAAAGATATATATTGATCTGCATATAATAGATATTAGTGGGTTTGGTTTGCAGGAGGTGGAACTGGAGCTAGAGTTTGGCCCTTCAGGCCCATATTTCAAACAAATAGATCTAATACCATGTGTAATGACCGTACTAAATTAAATTATAAAATTTAATACAATTTAAACATATAATTCTTTCTCATACATAAATAATTCATTCACCAGCATATAAGAAAAATATTTAGCAGAGATTAAAATTTAGCTATAGCATGAAAATAACTCAGCAATTCATAAATAAAAATACCTTCTTCTGATGCTAAATACTGCTTCTCCATTGGTCCAATGCTGAAGTTGAAACTGTGTCAAACACTGCCCAAAAACCATTTTTTCCTCCCTGCCAGATAGGAGTAGCCTGTCCATCTCCCTAGCACCAGGATACCGTAAGGATATCCTGGCCCCCGTGCATAAAACCCCCAACAAACTGGTGCCCCCTGCTTTTGATTCACCAAAAACCGCCAAAGACAAACTCCTCACACCAGAGATCTCCACAGAAAATCTCCCACATAAATATATCCTCATCTCAAAATGCTTCCCGCCTCTCAAAAGAATGCCCTACCCGTAAGACTCTTCCCCATCATATCCTCCTTCACCGACTCTCCTCCCCTCATTAATTTCCTTATCTCCCCCTTTAATATCTTATCCCTTTCTTTAATGTCTTATACCCTTCATTAATATCTTATCCCCTTCTTTAATGGCTTATCCCCTCCCGCATACGTAAAGCATTTAATTAAAAAAATTAAAATTATTAAGCCCTTAAATTTATTACCCATATCATGAATGTAATATGTAATTAATTAATTAATTAATTGATTAATCAAAAGTTATAAACAATTAATTAATAAATAAATATTTAATTAATATTATTAATGATAAACATTGTTTAATTAAAACCATATTAAGACAATTAATTATCTAATTAATTTTACTTAATAATCCTTAAACATATATTCAACTAGGATTGTTACAGGTAACAATTTATTCCTTGACATGAAGCAACATCAAATGAGATTCTAGATTATAGTAGATGAATCATAACCTATAAAGTATGAGGCTAAGTGTTCTACTTATAATAGATTTCTTCAATATGTAACACCAATTGTGAATCTTACATGAAGCACAAGGGATGTGGTTTATCGACGATAAATATCATATGAATACAACCATGCAGTATGATTGATGTCAAAGAAACGATATTAGAATATACAACCGAGAAAGCTACAAAAGCTTCTAAATCATAAAACAAAATAAGTGTTAATTATAATTCATTCATTCTTATATATAATTATAATTTGTATTTAAACCTATAATCTTTAATTTGAATTTGCATGTGCGAGCTTTCCATTAATTCTATATGTGCGAATTTTCATTTCACGGTTGATATTTGATTATGAAATTTAATTTAATAAGGTCAATTTTGAAGGAAGTTTGTTATCTTCTTAGTGGAAAGGTTCATGTCAATGAAATGTTTTATATAATGAAAATAGGTAGTGTCATATCAACCTAATCTTCTAGTAGATCTATTTACACAATAGAATTTGATTATTGATATCTTATATTAATATAATCTTAATTTCTTTAAGCAATTTTCTATTTGAGTTCTTTAGAGTTTAAGGAAATTCTTTGCAACTAATATTATGTAGTCATAGAAAGGAATTAAAGAAATCATTATTTAATGTGTTCTAATACTTAGAAGTAGTTTCATTACCATTATTATTCATTTTGCACAATACTTTTGAGCACCATGTATCTAAGAAAATATATAAATATTTTAAGAAAATATAAAAATTTTAAAGAGATTTTTAGAAAGAAAACTGGTCATTATAATATAAAAAACTGTGTATATATGTAAAACATGTGCAAATTCTAAATAAATTCTAAATATAGGGAAATGAGTGAATTTAGGTCCATGACCAACCTTTACATCATATTATTAATTTATTAAACAACTTATCATTGTAATTTTGATGCCATATTGACTAGTCGTAATGTTATAAAATGTTGGAGCTAATGTATTCATGCAAAAATATCATCATAAAATTGTTGAAAGTTGCCATGTAACACTGCATATGTTCTAAAAATGTTGAAATTACAATTATTTGATATGATATGATAGTTATGATGTAATTTTGTCACTCATAGTTGAAAATTGTGACAAAATAATGTCATATTTTTAACAAAGTCTCATCACTTCAATGTTAAAATTTTGACATTCTTACATGTCATTGAATGTTCTCAAGCATGACATGTGGTATTGAATATGAGTCAGAATTTCAATGATTGTAAATATATGTTACAACCGAGACAACATTGYCTAAGGATATTTTTTTTGTATTTCATTAGTGTTGCAACCACATGGACATTAGCACAATGTTCAAATTCATGCTCAAATGTAATAGTGTTCTACACTAGCTTACTACCATGAAAGTGTGTTAGCCATAGTGTAACATCCGTTATATTTGTAAATGCGGAAACACAAATATCATATAAGAAAATCAATAAATACGCAGACAAGAAACACAGAGATTTATGTGGTTCACCCAAACGTTGGGCTACGTCCACCAAGCATAGGTATCGATTGCATTATTATTCAGATCAAGGAGATTACAGCAGCTCGCTCACACTCCTCATCATTACACTATTTCTTCAATTCCCATTTATGCCTCTACGAGCTTACATCAATAATGAACAAAATTAGATTAGTTAGATAACTATTTTCTAATCTTGTGCATTCATACCAAATTGGTAGATTTGGTTGAACAAACTACTACAAAATAGGCTCCACTAAATCTGCTCATATCTACCAAATCTGGGAAATTTGTTGGCATATTCAACAATATCCACCTTGATAACAATTAACTTGATACCTTGCTCCTTCCTTTTTTTCATCACATTTTCTACAATCCAAGAGAATACAAGCACCAACATAGCTTCTCTAGTAGTACTGGTTTTGTGAACATGTCTACACAGTTCTCTTTCGTATGAACTTTCTCAAAAGAGACACCACGTTCATCAATGACCTGTCTTACAAAATGGTACTTGATAGGTATATGCTTTTCTTTACTGTGGTAGGTTGGATTCGTATCCAAGTGAATAACACTTTGACCATCAAAAAGTAACTTTACTTTGTCCTGCATCCTTCTAAACTCACCAAACAAACCCTTCAACCAAACTGCCTCTTTGCAAGCATGTGAAGCAACTACATATTATGCTTCAGTAGTGGATAAAGAAACAATGTTATGTAACTTTGAAATCCAACTAATATCTCCACTTGCAAGAGTAAATACATACCCTGAAGTCGACCTTCTCTTATCCAAATCACCTGGAAAATCAGAATCAACATATCCACATATTGATTCAAAACCACTATTATAGGTGATACAATAATCACTTATTCCCCTCATATACCAAAGCACCCATTTCATCGATGCCCAATGCTCTTTACCTCGATTTTCCATATACCTGCTAACAACCCCAACTGCATGTGAAATGTTTGGCTTTGTACTGACCATCACATACATCCGACTTCCTACTGCATTAGCATATGGTATTTGAGACATATATTCCTTTTCTTCTTTTTTACTAGGACATAAACTTGAAGTAATATTAAAATGGGAAGCCAAAGGAACTGAAACTAGTTTCACATCATTCATGCCAAACCTCAAAAGTATCGTCTCAACATAATTCTGTTGTGACAACCAAATATTACCATTCCTCCTGTCTCTGAATATCTCCATGCCCAATGATGCAGACCCCCTATCCCTCTTAAGGGTTGTGCGACCTCCCGATCAGGAGCTTCTGGTTTCGGAGCCAAAATGGCTCTTCTGGTTCCAAACTGGAACGCTTCAAATGAACACATAGGTCCCCCCCACAAATACTCAGTTGACTTTTCCAAGTGCCAAGCGTGAGCTCCCACAGTACACGACCAAGAGCCGTGAACGCACCCTTATCCTTCCTACCTTTTGTGAATCACGATTCAGGAATCCCTGGTTGTCAAAATGCTAAAATGTATTGGCGTTCGATCAACAGCTCACAATAATCCCTGGGATCTACGGTCCACGTCTGACCTCGTTATTTCACTATTTCGCTATTTTGTGATTCGGGGTTTGGGAGACAAGGACCTCTGTCCTCCCAACTTGAGATACACGAAATCGTGATGTGGTCCAACAGTCTAGATCTTCTTGTGATCAATGGTTCAGGTCGAATCATGATCTCACGACTCAGGGTTTTGAAGTGCAAAGAACGTTGCCTCCCATCTTGCGATACCCAAGTTCACGAAATGGACCGACGGTCTAGATCTATATGAGATCGATGGTCACTATTCCTCCTAATCTTTGGACATCAAGAAGCCTCGTCGCTAACCTCCTTACAGCTGCACCTTATCAAATGACTTGCATGGTTTCGACGTTTCTCCTCAAGGACTCTCCATCGTCTATTCACATATTCGTTATCTCCCCTCCTAGATCTACGTAGTGTTAAAGCCTATGCTCCTACCTCAAATCAGATGGTCCGTGGGATTCTCCACCGTGATCCAATGCTTAATGGCGTTCTTCCTCCTAATCTCTTACTTGCTTCAAACTTATAAGATTTTCTAAGTCTTCGAAGACTCAGTCTTTGTTGTTGATTATGGAGCCTGATTATCTTCCTGATTCAGAGGTCCTTGCTTTTAGCCATGTTTATACCCCATGAAGTATTTACACCCCAGAAGTATGTACACTCTTCCACGCAGGGGAGTGCAGAGGGGGGGTACCCCATCTGCGGGGTTCGGGGGGGCTATCCCCCTGGCTGGGGGGTCTGGGGGCAAGCAAGGGTTCAGGGGCGAAGCCCCCGAAGCAAAAATTGCCTTGTAAAAGTATATTGTAATTTCATTGTAAATATGGATCGTTCATTATAAGGTCGCAGATCTAATGGTAGAGATTATGTTAGGGTTTTTTGCCCTAGAAGGAAACCCTCTTTTATGAGGGAAATGTATCGCGACTATGGTTGATGGTGAATATTGTATTTTGAGAGAGGAGACTGTGAGAGAAAGAAGAGGAAGTTACAGAGGGTTTTGTTGTAGGTTGTATCCCTTCATTTGTTGGATAATAATAAAGGAAGGACCTAGAAATTTCTCCAGTGGACGTAGCCCACACTGGGTAAACCACATAAATCTATGTCTCTCTTGTATTATGTGTCTTCTGTGTTTTTTTTCTGCATTTGTTTTATTTTATTTCTCCACGGTCCTATTTTTCTAACATTTGCTTCTTCCAAGGAATGAGTTCCTAGATCACGATAACACTTTCTGAAGTGTTTTTCTTCATGAGCTTTGTCTAGTTCAGACTTCGATTTCCCGTGCACTCCTTGCATCAGAGGGATTTCGATAACTCAGATCCATGGTATTTCTCGCTGAGAAATTCCTCCTGATTTCCTTATGTTCCTCTCTGGCTCGATGCACACCTTGCAGAGATTCCAATGAAGAGAAACAATTGAAACTGGAAAAACTCACAGTTCCATCCACTTGTTCATGAAAACACAAATGACAGGAAAACACACACAGTCCACACACCATACATTTGGATCAATTTTCCTTCTGTTATATTCACAAGTGCCCAATTGCTACATTATACATTCAAAATTACAGTAGCTCAAAAAACTGAGATCTCCTGCTAACTCGTAGTTCTCTCTTATAGCTAATTTCTCTCTTATAGCTAATTTCTCTCTGTATTACAACTCTCTCCAACTGGGTGTACAAACTTCTACTTAACTCAAAAAGATTCCTAGGGATTCCCCTAGCTACTTGCCTACTCTAAAATTCATCCTACGCTAACTTAGTGCAGTCGCATTCTAGAGCCGTAGTGGAAACTCCTGCTCTGTTTACGATTTCAAAGCTTGCCTAAAAGGGTAAAATTTGGCACTGGTTCAAGCGTGCCTCCAAAGGTAAATTTTGGCACTAAGTGAAGGCAGATTTTGAAATCAGTTGCGACTGTCAACGTTGAATTTGTGGAAGAACTCTCACATGTTGAGTGGTCTTTCCTCTGTGCGCTTGCCAATGATGCTCCTACATCATACTCCCCTTGACAAAAATTCATGGACTCCTGTCCCTGAGCTCTTCTACTGACTTTCCCTGCTTCTGGATAACAACTTCGTTTTCCCAATTGGCATCTTCTATTGGGCATCCCTTCCATTTGACCAATTACTCAAAATAATTCTTCCTCCTAGTCTTCTTGCTAATCCTTTGATCCATAATATTCTCCATCTGTAGCTTCTCTGCCACAGGGATCTGCTTCTCCCACTAAATCTTTCCTTGTTCTTCTAATCCTTCTATTTCTTCTTTCCTGCAAGGGTACATTTCTGAGACATTGAATATGGGCAAAATTCCCACCCCATCTGGTAGCGCAATCTCATAGGCGTTTTCATCAAAGTTCCTCAAGATCTTACAGGGTCCTATCTTTTTCATCTTCAACTTGTTGTATGTTCCCCTAGGGAACCTTCCTTCCTGAGATGTGCTAAAACCTGATTACTTTCACCTTTTTTGGATCCATCTTCAATTCATTCAAAGATATCACAAAACCCAAGTAAATGAGATCTGTCTTCATAAAAGAGGACTTCTTCAGATTGATCAACAACTTCTCCTGTTATAGCCTCCTCATCACTAGCGTTAGGTGCCTCAAATGATCCTCTTTAGTCTTGCTAAAAATCAGTATATCGTCCAGATATACGACCACAAACTTACCAATGAAATCTTTTAGAATCTCGTTCATTAGCCTCATAAAAGTGCTCAGGTCATTCGTTAAGCCAAATGGCATAACCAACCACTCATACAGACCTTCATTTGTCTTAAAGGTTGTTTTCCATTCATCACCTTCTATCATCCTGATCTAGTGATATCCACTTTTCAGATCTATCTTGGAAAAGAATTTTTCTCCACTTAAGAAATCCATTAAGTCATCCATTCTCAGTAAAGGAAATATGTACCTGATGGTGATCTTGTTGATGGCTCTTGAGTCTGTGCACATTCTCCATCCTCCATCTTTCTTTGGGCTTAACACAGTTGGTACTAGGCATGGGCTCAAACTTTCTCTGACTAAACCCTTATCCAACAATTCTTGGACTTGGTTCCTCACCTCCTCATTCTCTCGAGGTGTTAATCTCTACGCTGCTTTGTTTGGCAGGCTTGCTCCTGGTATCAAGTCGATATGATGACTGATACTCCTAATGGGAAACAATCAGTTCGAGAACTCATCCACCACTATATCAACAAAATTATCCAGCAGCTCCTGAACTTCTTCAGGTAAATAATCCATTAATGTACTCATAAGGAGGGCTTTAGGCTTCCTCACCACATCGAATTTCATCTCTTTTTCTTCCTTAACTTCTTTCAGGAGTTCCTTCCCACTCACGAGAAGTATGCTTGTGCTAGCTTCGTCTTTCACTCTCTTCTCCTCCATTTGCAGCAACATATGCGTCCTAGCATTCTTCTCTAATGTATATGTATTCTTTCTTCCATCGTGAATGACATTTTTGTCAAACTTCCATGGTCTTCCCAAAAAAATGTGGCATATGTCCATGGGGATTACATCACATGGGATTTTATCTTTATATCCTCCTATTTTAATTTCAATCAGGCATTGTTTAGTGATCATTACTTGGTGTCCTTTTTGCAGCCATGAGACTTTGTATGGCCTTGGATGTGCAGTTGTCTTCAGCTCCAATTTCTCCACCATCTCTGTGGATACTAGGTTGTCAGTACTCCCATTGTCAATGATCACCTTGCATACTTTTTCCTTAGTCTTGCAAGCTATCCTGGAGAGATTGTTTCTCTGCACTGGCTTTTCAATTTCTGCCTCTAGTTTTAAGAGAACTTTTCTCAACATCAGGGATTCTCCATCCTCTTCTCCTTCTGCTTCAACATCTCTTCGTCGTTCTTCTGAAATGTGAGCTTCTCCTCCTTCCTTCTTCTTCTCGGGACATTCCCAAGAAATGTGCCCTATCTTTCCACATTTATAGCACCTTACTCCTCCTCGGCCTCTTCCTCTAGAAGAGTTTCTTCCACCATTATGTCTTCCTCTTGAACTTCCTCCCCATTCTGAGTGATTGTGTGGTTTCTCATCCTCGTCCTTAGACTAATGTGATATGTCACAGTTAAATCCCTTTCTTTTTCTTGGGACCGAGCCTTTACCTCTTCCTTGCTGGTTCTGTTTTTTGTCCATCTTCTCGTCTGCCTTTAGCGCAAACTGATAAGAATATTCCACAATTCTCACTAACATCATGCTAAGATCATCCTAGATTTCATATTTCAAGCCATTTATATATTTGGCGACTCTTTCTTCATCTCTCTTCCTTTGTCTAGTTCTGATGTTTTGCCGGTAGAACTCCTGAGTGTACTCCTTGAATATCATCCCTTTCTGTCTTAGGTTTTGTAGCTTCCTGAACATATTGATCTGGTAGTCTTTGGGTATGAACTTAGCCTTCATTTTGGCTACCATCTTGTCCCAAATCTTTATCCTCTATTTTCCTTTACTTCTCCTCTCAGCCTGCAGTTTGTCCCACCACAGTGTTGCATGCCCTTTTAGCCTGGTGACTGCCTGCTTCACCTTCTTCTCCTCATCGACATCTTCATATTTGAAGTGTTTTTCCATGGACCTTATCTAGTCCAATAGTTCTTCAACATCTAGATTTCCCTCATACATGGGGACCTCTATCTTAGCTCTGCCTCTCGATTTGGCAACTTCTCTCAACAAACATTCTTTTGTAGCATCCTCTCTCGCATCTTCTTCAACCTCAACCTCTTCACTTTCCACATCACTGACATCCCCAATGTCATGTTCTCTTCTCTATGTTGCTTCCATTGTTTCCAACCGGGCGCGAAGCTCTCACATCTCCCTTTCTACAGCACAATTGGCTAAAGGCCACTCTCATCTTCTTGGTGGCATTATGTCGACTATCTATCACACACAGAGTACATCTCCAAGTTCTCTGTCTCCTTCTTTTCCTCCTTCGCCTAAAGTCTACAGATGAAAAACTTATGCTCTGATACCACCTGATGTAGACCCCCTATCCCTCTTAAGGGCTGCACGACCTCCTGGTCAAGATCTTCTGGTTCTAGAGCTGAAATGGCTCTTCTGGTTCGAAATTGGAACCCTTCGAATGAACACACAAGTCCCCCCCACAAATACTCAGTTGACTTTTCCAAGCACCACGCGTGAGGTCCAACAAT
>JASDQU010948533.1:14485-32760 GCA_032191745.1 Picea mariana
TTTCTCTTTAGCCATTGTCATATGCATAGCTCTTCAATTTTTTCCAAGCAATTTTCATTCTGTGGGGATATTTATTCTCATAGCAGTGAAAATATTCTGGCATACTTTTTATCCACTCCACTAGTGTTTCAAAGGTGCATGCCTAGAAAATTCCAATGCCTCCATTTCCATTTGGTCTTGCAATTTATTTTCTCCAATCCCCCATTCTCCACAAACTCTACCTAGTTTTATTCAAGATTAGAGGTGTATTTCCTACCACTAGAAGCATGCTTCATTCACTCATTTAGATAAATCTATCCAACATCACACCCTCATTTGAGTCATCCACACTTCTCCTTCTTATCATGATTGGAATTGCATCAATCCCTCAAAAATATAATTTCTCCAATATCACGGTCACCTACAATGTCTGACATGCAGTGTCATATTTCTCCAAAATCACAAATTCTATAGTCTACAATTCAATTGAAAACAAATAGAAATACATCACAATAATAAATTTCTAGTGAAATTAACCACCATAATAAATCTGCACTATTTCTTATAAATTGGCCAAGCTCTACAACCTCCATTACATTTATAGGGCCTATGCATGGGGTTTATAATCCAAAACCATCCACATTACTCAAACCAAACTGAACAAAGATAAAAAAAATCCCTTTGTTCATTCATAAATTTCATATTTGCTAATTCATAAACTTAATATTTATGATTGTATTTCTTGACTTCTGAACTTACAACTACTTTAACTATTCAAATTTTTAAAACAATACTAAATAGTTCAAACTAACTCTAAATATAATAATATAATATAATTTGTATCCATATCCAACCAAAACGTTAACTATTCAAATTTAAAAAACAATGCTAAATAGTTTAAAAGCACTCCAAATATAATAATATAATAAAATTTGTATCCATATACCACCAAAATCATAAATCATGATAAAAAATATCCCTATACAATTAAGATGAATCGAAATGATATACAGTTATTGAATTTACATTTCAAAGTTGCCATTGCCATAGATTCACTAAGAGCAAAACACTCTTTCAGTATCTTACAATTTTTTTAATAATAAAAAAATGAAAGTGGCTATGATGTTTTGCATGCACTTTGTGGTCGCATTCATACTCTTCATCCTACCATGAAAAATGAAGTAATATTGCGATTTTTTTAACACATTTATAGAGGATCATCCAACCATGAAAAATTAAGCAATATTGTGAGATTTTTATTTCTCGAATGCACTTGTAGCTTGATTGAAACAATAGTTGAATTGATTTCACTATTTTAAAAAAATAATAATAATAAAAAATAAGAAAGTGTATATGATGCTTTGCATGCATTGTTTCATCGCATTTATAATCTTCATTCCACCATGAAAAGTTAAGTAATATTGTGATTTTTGTCACACATTTATACAGGATCATCCAACTATGAAAAGTTAAGCAATATTGTGAGATTTTTATTTCTGGAAGGCTCTTGTAACTTGATTGAAACAATAGTTTAATTGATTTCACTATCTTACAATTTTTTTAATAATAAAAAAAAGAAAGTGCTTATGATGCTTTGCATGCAGTGTGTTGTCACATTGATACTCTTCATCCTGCCATAAAAAAAAAATTGATAATAAAAAAGAAGAAAGTGTATATGATGTTTTTCATGCACTTTTCGTCGCATTTATAATCTTCATTCTACCATGAAAAATTAAGTAATATTGTGAGTTTTTTCACACATTTATACAGGATCATCCAACTATGAAAAGTTAAGCAATATTGTGAAAAGAAAGTGCCTATGACTCTTTGCATGGACTGTGTCATCGCATTTATACTCTTCATCCCATTTAAACTTTTCATGTATACTTTTCACACATTTATATAGGATCATCCAACCATTAAAAGTTAAGCAATATTGTGAGATTTTTATTTCTGGAAGGCACTTGTAGATTGATTGAAATGATAGTTGAATTGATTCTCCACTATGTTTGTCCTGCATATGCACAATGTAAATACTATGCATACACACACACACTGCAAACGATGTTGAACACAATGAAAGTACTTCAACATAGACAGAATCTTAGGGTCCATCTGGACAGTGCTGTTGAAGTTGTAGAGCATGCTCGTGAATGAAGAACAGTGTGACACACCCACTGTGTGTGCTCCTGCATCAACCCAAGTTTCTTATTTGATTGAGTTCTATTTCTTTCAAACATTATAGTCATCATCTGTAAACATTAATATATAAATGTTGTTTTGCATGAGGGCAATTTTGTATACCGGAGAGTATAACCATGTCTTCTTGGGATAGGCCTTTGGCTAAAAAACTCTTTGTGAGCTACTCTACATTGAAAGTCGGGGTAGGTATATTTGTCGAAACATCTGAAGCTAGTGAAATTGAGGTGAGGTGAGCCTTCAAATAGGATGTAATTTGGAAAATAAATGCTTTATGGGAGGGATTGTCTAGCTTGTGGCTTAAGGTTAAGGTTACAGACATTTTTTTTTGTCATAGGATTAATATGAAAAAGGGGTTGAGATAGAGTGGGTGAATTAGTTATGTGACGATCTACTTAATGGACTTACACCTTTGTGCAAGTTCCCTCCAAGGATATTGAGAGAGTGTGACCAATGTCTAAACCCTAAAGATAAAGGCCACTAAGGTTACCAACTCACAATCAGCCTCAATGTGGGTACAGTGGACAGTCAGGATTGAATGTATGGGCAGGATATCAAGATCAAAATTCTTCTAGAGGATTGAAGACAAGAGGATCGATAAACTCCAGAGGACCTTGAATGGATTTGAGATTCATGAAGCACTGGGACCTAGTGAAACCAATGACACTCCAAGAAGAACCTCGAGTATATGATCTTTCCACTACATTTGGTTAGGATTTGGAGGGGTAATCTATGATGCTCTCCTGTAGGCGACCTCATGTTTAACCCCTATGTGAGAGGGGGGTCCCGAATGTTCTTATGCAAAAAATGGATTTTCTCTCCTTGTCGCAAGATTCTGGGTTTGTTTATGGTTTGGAAAGTTATTCTCAACACCTATTCCAAATCCCTACACTTCATCTAATGTAGATTTTCATATCCCTAGAAAGAAAAATTTCTAGATAGATTTTAATTAGCACTTTGATTTTTAGGGTGTTGTTGACTCAAGGGTGTGGAAGTGAAACTGATGATATTCATGACTTGGACTCCAAAAGAGTGCAACAAAATGAGATGCACATATTTATGTTCAATGAACTCTATCTATGGAAAGGAGAAGAGCCATTTCCATTCCCAAATGCATAAACCCAATGCAATTTACCTAATGAAAACTACAAACATGTACCACCCAAAAATTTGAATGCAATCAATTTTTGTTCATTTGATTATAAATGCAATGAACCTAAATCAAATGCAAGTTCTTTCTACTTCCTTACTTTCAATGCAAGAATCCAATGCAGATAAAAAATAATATGAAGTAAAAAGATCGAACAAGAAATGCACTCAAAACTGACAAGAACTGAGAGAAACCAAGTGTGCCATAACTCGATCAATCAAGAACTCAAAAATTGAAAAATAAAACATAATGTTAGAATGCGTCCAACAAGAACCCAAACGATGAAAAGAGAAAGAAATAATCACTCGAAAATACTTAAAAATGAGCAGCAAGAAAAGGCATTCAAACTAGGTTGTGGTAAGAAAAATAATCTCAATCATTCAAAATAGCGACATGTTCCAAGGAAGATTGAAAAGAAACTCAAAACCAATCAAACATTTACAAACTTCTTCCAATCAATTAGATAATTGAAAACATCACAAGACAAAGACCAAACTAGCAAAAATCAAGGTGAACCTATCTCGCAGCTTAGAAGAGGTTTGCAAGCTCAAAAAAGATAAAAATGAGTGATAAGTATCAAATCCTCAATCAGACAAAGTAAAAAACCAATTGGAAGACTTCTGAGTTAAAATTCCACTTCAACAGACCTAGCAGATCAAGGTAAAAACCCTGAATTTTCCTCAAAAAGAGAGAATGGTGCTTGCTATCCCCCACTTTCAGGGATAGCTAGGAGATTATGTCTCGAGGCCCATAGGTCCTAGACATGGAGTACTGAGAGCTAGATCGACTTGAGCATGGACTTGGAGGGCCCATATTTTCTCCCTTTCAACGCCTCCACTTTTTCAGCAGCAACAACAACATCCATCAGCTTCATCTTGGTCCTGCATCAGAGATGGTTCTTGCTCCATGAGGTAATTAGTCTAGGTATCATGGTATGTGTCACTCTGATCCTCAAAACCTTTGAATATGTGCATTTGATTCCTTTGTTTCTAACGGGCGCTTGAATCTTATGCTTGTCCACTTGACCATGTTTGGAGGGAATGACAGGATGCCCTACCAAGCTTGTGTCCATAGGTTTTGAGTTGCCACTAGGGGGATTTTTGAAAATCCATCATCTGATCCGTCATACATAGCATTTTCCATGTTATTTCCCGCTCACCCATATCGTTAAATTAGTCTGGGCATAGGGTTAGCCAATCATTCAGGGATTGCACCTTACCTTGTGGGAAGAATGGGATAAAGGCCTGGGGAGAAAAATAAGATGACAATAAAATCCTAAGAATAAAACCTCTAGATGCTTCGCCCAAGGATCCCCAAGAAAGAAATAAAAATATTCTCATCAAGAAACAAAGGGACCCGTAAAATAAATCAAGACCTAGTTGAGGGATAGGGGGTCTCATCACGAGCAATCCTATTAGGTCCATGGGTGCCAAACAATATGACACTACTAGTAGTTGGTTACCATGCCAGGGTAGTGTCTCTTGGTTGCATGGCCAAGAGAAAGGGGGTCTCATCATGAGCCAACCTTCTCATTTCTATGAAATTCTTGTGGCTAACATTTCCACCACTGTTCACCAAGCCAGGGTAGTGTCATTTGACTAGAATCTTGGAAAAATAAATGAAGATAAAAGGCACGAATGGGCTTGGAAATATTTGCATCAATGACAGGTGCAGCTCACCCCCCATAGAGCCACCCACTAGTAAGCCATCCCTGCTATCAATGCACCTTTTTCCCGGGCATCCCCATCCACCTCACCCACTTACATGACCTAGATTTAATCATTTCAAGAAACATCCCTCTTCCAATGGAAACTATCTCAATAGGACGTCCTATCACCTCCCCCAAACTTTCATTGCAGACTTGTATAATGTCTTCAAGCACTAGACTAGGGTAAAGGGGTTTTATGCACATGTTTAATAATATTGATGATGAGATGTGATTGACATTTCTATGATCCATGTGACTTATGAGCCCCTCGAGGACGTAGTTGTTGATCTGCAGGATCATGTCCAATGGACAGGTACCATGTTGGACATGTACACATGGGGAGATGATCAGTTCGGACCTCCATGGGTCTAAAGAGCCCACCAGATGGATGATAAGACCCCAACAGGGGGAAGAGATAGGGAAAAGAATTTGTACCAGGGAAGAGAAAAAGAATCCACCAAACACAGTTGAACAGACCTGTATCTAGGAGGGTTGAGCCCTCTCCATGGGAACATTGGCCTTGGAAGGCCTAAGATGTCTCCCAGGATGCCCATGATGTCACCCAATAGTATGGACGTTTTGGGACGCAAATATGACAATTTTGGCACATGTGGAAGCTTGGAGAAGCCCAAGGAGGGATAACATTTTTCTTCGGGAGGTTCCATTAGCCCTAAAAGGGGATAACGTCACCCTATAAAGGGGATGATGTCTCACTATTTATTGATTAGGGTTTTAATTTAAGACATTTAATGTAAAACAATATGAATTTGGTATTGCTACTGTATAAATTGAGGGTTTCTACCTTCATATTTTGATCATCTTTCACTCACTCATTAGTGAGGTCTGAAATTTGCGCCCTTCTTAAGGTTATTGACTGAAATTTTGAGGGGCACTTGTCGAAGGAATATTTTACTTGGCATTTTTGGCATTTCTCTTGGTGTAAGGTGTTACAACTAGGCTTTTGCTACATGGTTTCTTGGTTTATGTAAGCGAATTTGTGCAAACACTTCTTAATTGAATGGTTTTAGTTTCATTTACTTGCATATGTTATTATATTTTTCTGAATCAAACCCTAGGTGACAAGCACTAGTTAATGTCCTTGTCTCATGTTCCCATCAAGATTTTGAGCCATTTGATTTGTTGAAGAGGATAGAGCCTTGCCATAGAAACACTCTATCCATCTTCTTCTAGCTAGCCATTTTTTCTTATTTGTTGAGCTAAGAAGGAGAAAATGCACCAAGGCCTAGGTATCTACACCTTGGTGAGCCGATTTTCCCTACGGTTTGACTAGTGAAGCCTTTCTTTAGCAACACATCACTTGCAAACTCTCTTGTCTTAGTTTTGTTCAATCATTGTTCAAGATAGTTGTTTTAATCATTTCCATCAAAGATAAAGAAGGAGGAGAGAGCACTGAGGCCTAGGGTTTCTACACCAAAGTGAGCCTCTCTCCCCTAGGGTTTCATTTTTGAGGCCTAGCTATAGAAACACCTAAAAATTTAACCTTCTTGTCTTTAGTTTCATATTTATCACTTAGTCCTTCAGCCTTTGCTTTGACTCCATATGCCCTAGGGATAAGACCTTATTTCTTGAGTGGCTTGATCAAACCCTAACTCTTACTAACCCTAGCCTAGACTAATCCTACTAACCCTATTGTTTTCATCACCTTCTTGTGCTATTAAACACCTTTGTGCAGCTTTCATTTTACTTCTAAAGCAATTGAATGGTTAGTTAAGGCATCGTTTATAAAGTGTGATATTGTTACATTGAATGCCAAGTTTCGTTAGCATTTATTTGAGAAGTAATATTGTAATCATTGCTATTGTGCAATCATTGATTTACTTCATAAATACTATTTCTCAATTGCTTATTATTAGAAATTAATTGATTATATGAAGTACTAATCAACAAGTAAGCTTGCACATGTAGTTTTATTGTTGCTTTGTCTTAGGCATGTACTCTTATTGGTTGCTACTTCCAGTTATTTCTATCTTTATTGGCTATAAGCCAGGATTTCTACTTGGTGGTGACTTGTGAGGGGGGAATTATCCTTTAGCTCTTAAACATTTTTCCTTCTCAAAACCCCAGGTCACTGAGGACATATTCCCTAGGTCTTACCTCCCTAAATAGAGAGAACCTTCCCATTGATGTGACAATGGTGGGATTGGTTCAGTTATGCCAGTTTGACCTTTTTTCATCCATCCATTATGCTAACTACAAATTGTGCGATAATATTTTGGCAACATTGTCGAGGAACACTGAGTCAATTCTCCTCAAGATGACACTTTTTGGTAAGACTTACCTCTAGAGTCTCTATCTTACAAGCTTACCTGGTGACTCCACTTACGGTGTTTTCCCTTATATTTTGATAGTTTCAAGAAATTTTTCTAGCGACTCCACTGATGATGAAGCCACAATGGGATCCAGAAAACTACAAGCCTTTAGACATGAGTAAAATCCTGGGATACCCTAGAAAAATGCCCCTGAAGTATGAAAAATGGCTCCCTAGATTCACTAGCATTGATGGAGAAAGACCCAACTATCACATGAGCAATTTTTTGGCTTTCTTTCAGCTCCACCCTCTCAGTGACGATGCTGAAGACTTAGTAATGAAACTCTTCTCTGCCACTCTTCATGGAAATGATAGAATATGGTATGATAATCTTCCAACCTCAAGAATCACATCTATGGACCAGTTAGAAGAAAACTTTCTCATGAGCTGGGGCATGAAATTGGAATATATTCAATTTTTACTTAAAGGACTTGAGTACATAAGACAAATCAAGGATGAGACTATCAGAGCTTTCGGGGTTAGGCTTCAGATGTTACTACACCACATTCCTGGAATCCATTGTCTTGAAAATAAGTACCTCTTGTATCTCTTTACCAATGCACTTATGGGGCATTTGAGCTTCCTCCTCAATAGAAAGGGTCCAAAAAAACTTACAGAAGCTTATAACATGGCCATAAAAATTGAGGCAAATATCTACTTGTTCAAAAAGGGACATCCCTCTACCCCAGATGCCTTTAGTTTGGATAGATTACTTTCCCTTGAGATCTTTACTAAAAATTCACAAGAAAGAAGGGAACAAGTTATCAATCAGCAGAATGAAGACACAATTGAGGAGCTGGAACCTAAGCAAAATGATGAAGTATAAACCTACGCTCCTCCCTCTGATGAAGCCCTCCATGAACCTTTTCCTCCTGCACAACAAAGGGATGATGAGGTAAGTTGCTTTCCTTTTCAGGATTTCAATGACACCGTGTTCCAAGATTCAGAAAATGAAGGAGAAATGAAATCCTTGAACGAAGAGAATATTCCTTGTTGTACAATTAAATACAAAGGGGCAGTTCATGAGGATGAAACAATAACTCATGTTGAAGACACCCAAGTCCTCAAATCTCCTGCACAAGAAGAAATAGTAATTTACCCTCCTCCCCAATATTTTGATGATGCTTTACTTTATGATGGGGRAGATAAGGAGGAAAGAAATGAGTCCTTGAATCATGCATGTTATGATACAAATAGTGACATAGTTGATAACATTGATGAGTTCATACATGTTGGGAGACATAGGTGGGATGTAGTTGGTTATGATTTGGATCCCATTTATGACATTGAGAGTCATTTCCAAATGTTTCCTTTAAAATTATCACACCATGTTACTCTTGACCAGTGGCAACAAGGAGATGAAATTTTTACCCATGCTTTTCAAACACCCAAGGAAGACCTAGTACCTTGCTTTCCTAATGATTTTTAGTTTTCCCTTGAGCGTTTTGATGAGTAATCCTATTAGCAGCTGGATTCTTTCCATGAATATGATTATCGACCACTGTTGTGCTCAGGTATCTATAGGAGTAAAGACCTTCATTGCTTAAAGAATGATCCTTGTGATGACACTCGCGGGCCACCTCTGATTACTTTACTTTGTTGTGTCGCTGGAGGTGTAGTTCGAGAGTTTTTTTTTATGTTGATTTTCCTCTAGGGAAAACCCTAGAGTCCAAGGGTTGGTTTAATACTACAATTTTGAGTCTGTTATCTCAGTTTTTTGAATTTCCCTTGAAATTTTTATAGTCATATACTAGACCCTTGTTAGTCCTTTCAGAGTGGGAGAACATCCTAGGTAGCAAGTTTACAGAGCTTTTTATTCAGTTTCCTAAATATTGGACTTTTCATGATCCCTTCCTAAAGTGGATTGAGTAATTTCCTTAGAGATTGACTTGGCATGATTTCATCCCTCCCACCCGCCTCCATGAGTTAGACTTTGTGATTTCCGATGATAAAATATGTATTCTAACCCATGTCATTTTTGTGCTTAACTTGTCACTTTTTGTATTTATGATGAAGCACAAAGGCAGGTATTGTGGGAAACTACTGGATCAGTTTCACTTGTCGTTTGACTACACCTGACATCCAGCCAGCAAGTAAGTACAAGTAAGTAGGTAGGCATTTTTCATTCATTATATTATACCATCTGCATTTTATGTTAGAATAGTTTTCTTTCAAATTCACACTTGTGATTGTTTTTATTTCAGTCGTATATATATACATATATGTTGGGGTGGTATCACCACCTCGAATGGTTACTGATGTTTTCTATTGAGATCAAGTAGGTTACAGGTTATGCCAAATATGTTGAGGTTCTCATGTGCTCTACTGTGAGCACATGTCCCTGAGTTGGAGCCAAATGTTATCCCCAACTTTCAGGGATAGCTAGGAGATTATGTCTCGAGACCCACAAGTGCTAGACATGGAGTACTGAGAGTCATATCAACTTGAGCATGGCCCTGGAGGGCACATATTTTCTCCCTTTCATCGCCTCCACTTTGTCAGCAGCAGTAACAACATCCATCACCTTCAGCTTGGTCCTGCATCAAATATTTTTCTTGCTCCATGAGGTAATGAGTCTGGATATCATGGTATGTGTCACTTTGATTCTCAAAACTTTTGAATATGTGGATTTATTCCTTTGTTTATAATGGGTTCTTGGATCTTATGTTTGTCCACTTGACCATGTCTGGGGGGAGTGATAGGATTCCCTAGAGATATTGTGTCCATAGGTTTTGAGGTGCCACTGGGGGGATTTCTGAAAAGCCATAATCCATTCCCGTCATACATACCATTTTCCATCTTATTTACCGCTCACCCATCATGTTACATTGGTCTGGACATAGGGTTAGCTAATCATTTAGGGGTTGCACCTTACCTTGTGGGAAGAATGGGATAAAGGCCTAGGGGGTAAAAGAAGTTGACAATAAAAGTTTAAGAATAAAACCTCGATATGCTTCGCCCAAGGATGCCTGAGAAAGAAATAAAAAACATTTTTATCAGGAAACAGAGGGACCCGTCAAAATAAATAAAGGCCTAGTTTAGGGATAGTGGGTCTCATCATGAGCCAACCTATTAGGTCCATGGGTGCCTAACAGTATGACACTACTAGCAGTTGGTTACCACACCAGGGTAGTGGCTCTTGGTTGCATGGCCTAGACGAATCCTACTAACCCTATTGTTTTCATCACCTTCTTGTGCTATTAAACACCTTTGTGCAACTTTCATTTTACTTCTAAATCAATTGAATGGTTAGTTAAGGCATCATTTATAAAGTGTGATATTGTTACATTGAATGCCAAGTTTCGTTAGCATTTATTTGAGAAGTAATATTGTAATCATTGTCATTGTGCAATCATTGATTTACTTCATAAATACTATTTTTCAATTGCTTATTATCAGAAATTAATTGATTATATGAAGTACTAACCAACAAGTAAGATTTCACATGTAGTTTTATTGTTTCTTTGTCTTGGGCATGTACTCTTATTGGTTGCTACTTCCAGTTATTTCTATCTTTATTGTCTATAAGCCAGGATTTCTACTTGGTGGTGACTTGTGAGGGGGGAATTATCATTTAGCTCTTAAACATTTTTCCTTCTCAAAACCCCAGGTCACTGGGGACATCTACCCTAGGTATTACCTCCATAAATAGAGAGAACCTTCCCATTGATGTGACAATGGTGGGATTGGTTCAGTTACGCTAGTTTGACCTTTTTTCATCCATCCATTATGCTAATTACAAACTGTGTGATAATATTTTGGCAACATTGTCAGGGAACACTGAGTCAATTCTCCTCAAGATGACACTTTTTGGTAAGCCTTAGCTCTAGAGTCTCTATCTTACAAGCTTACCTAGTGACTCCACTTACGGTGTTTTCCCTTATATTTTGATAGTTTCAAGAAATGTTTCTAGTGAATCCATTGATAATGAATTCACAATGGGATCCAGGAAACTACAAGCCTTTAGACATGAGTAAAATCCTGGGATACCCTAGAAAAATGCCCCTGAAGTATGAAAAATGGCTCCCTAGATTCACTAGCATTGATGGAGAAAGACCCAATTATCACATGAGCAATTTTTTGGATTTCTTTAAGCTCCACCCTGTCAGTGATGATGCTGAAGACTTGGTAATGAAACTCTTTTCTGCCACTCTTCATGGAAATGATAGAATATGGTATGATAATCTTCCAACCTCAAGAATCACATCTATGGATCAGTTAGAAGAAAAATTTCTCATGAGCTGGGGCATGAAATTGGAATATATTCAACTTTTACTTAAAGGACTCGAGTACATAACACAAACGGAGGATGAGACTATCAGATCTTTCGGGGTTAGGCTTCAATTGTTACTACACCACATTCTTGGAATCCATTGTTCTGAAAACAAGTACCTCTTGTATCTCTTTACCAATGCACTTATGGGGCATTTGAGCTTCCTCCTCAATAGAAAGGGTCCAAAAAAACTTACAGAAGCTTATAACATGGCCATAAAAATTGAGGCAAATATCTACTTGTTCAAAAAGGGACATCCCTCTACCCCGGATGCCTTTAGTTTGGATAGATTACTTTCCCTTGAGATCTTTACTAAAAATTCACAAGAAAGAAGGGAACAAGTTATCAATCAGCAGAATGAAGACACAATTGAGGAGCTGGAACCTAAGCAAAATGATGAAGTATAAACCTACGCTCCTCCCTCTGATGAAGCCCTCCATGAACATTTTCCTCCTGCACAACAAAGGGATGATGAGGTAAGTTGCTTTCCTTTTCAATATTTTGATGACACCGTGTTCCAAGATTCAGAAAATGAAGGAGAAATGAAATCCTTGAACGAAGAGAATATTCCTTGTTGTACAATTAAAGACAAAGGGGCAATTCATGAGGATGAAAATATAACTCATGTTGAAGACACCCAAGTCCTCAAATCTCCTGCACAAGAAGAAATAGTAATTTACCCTCCTCCCCAATATTTTGATGATGCTTTACTTTATGATGGGGGAGATAAGGAGGAAAGAAATGAGTCCTTTAATCATGCATGTTATGATACAAATAGTGACATAGTTGATAACATTGATGAGTTCATACATGTTGGGAGACATAGGTAGGATGTAGTTGGTTATGATTTGGATCCCATTTATGACATTGAGAGTCATTTCCAAATGTTTCCTTTAAAATTATCACACCATGTTACTCTTGACCAGTGGCAACAAGGAGATTTTACCCATGCTTTTCAAACACCCAAGGAAGACCTAGTACCTTGCTTTCCTAATGATTTTTAGTTTTCCCTTGAGGGTTTTGATGAGTAATCCTATGAGCAGTTGGATCTTTCCATGAATATGATTATCAACCATTGTTGTGCTCAGGTATCGATAGGAGTAAGGACCTTCATTGCTTAAAGAACGATCCTTGTGATGACACTCGCGGGCCACCTTTGATTAGTTTACTTTGTTGTGTCGCTGGAGGTGTAGTTCAGGAGTATGTTTTTGATGTTGATTTTCCTCTGGGGAAAACCCTAGAGTCCAAGGGTTGGTTTAATACTACAAGTTTGAGTCTGTTATCTCAGTTTTTTGAATTTCCCTTGAAATTTTTATAGTCATATACTAGACCCTTGTTAGTCCTTTCAGAGTGCGAGAACATCCTAGGTAGCCAGTTTACAGAGATTTTTAGTCAGTGTCCTAAACCTTGGACTTTTCATGACCCCTTCCTAAAGTGGATTGAGTAATTTCCTTAGAGATTGACTTGGCATGATTTCATCCCTCCCACCCACCTCCATGAGTTAGACTTTATGATTTCCGATGATAAAATATGTATTCTAACCCATGTCATTTTTGTGCTTAACTTGTCACTTTTTTTATTTATGATGAAGCACAAAGGCAGGTATTGTGGGTCGCTACTGGATCAGTTTCACTTGTCATTTGACTACAACTGACATCCATCCAGCAAGTAAGCACAAGTAAGTAGGTAGGAATTTTTCATTCATTATATTATACCATCTGCATTGCATGTTAGAATAGTTTTCTTTCAAATTCACACTTGTGATTGTTTTTATTTCAGTCATATATGTACATATATGTTGGGGTGGTATCACCACCTCGAATGGTTACTGATGTTTTCTATTGAGATCAAGTAGGTTACAGGTTATGCCAAATATGTTGAGGTTCTCATGTGCTCTACTGTGAGCACATGTCCCCGAGTTGGAGCCAAATGTTATCCCCAACTTTTAGGGATAACTAGTAGATTATGTCTCGAGACCCACAAGTTCTAGACATGGAGTACTGAGAGCCAGATCGACTTGAGCATGGCCCTGGAGGGAACATATTTTCTCCCATTCATCGCCTCCACTTTGTCAGCAGCAGCAACAACATCCATCACCTTCAGCTTGGTCCTGCATCAGAGATTGTTCTTGCTCCATGAGGTAATGAGTCTGGATATCATGGTATGTGTCACTTTGATCCTCAAAACCTTTGAATATGTGCATTTATTCCTTTGTTTCTAATGTGTTCTTCGATCTTGTGTTTGTCCACTTGACCATGTCTGGGGGGAGTGATAGAATTCCCTAGAAATATTGTTTCCATAGGTTTTGAGGTGCCACTGGGGGGATTTATGAAAAGCCATAATCCATTCTAGTCATACATACCATTTTCCATCTTATTTCTCGCTCAGCCATCACGTTACATTGGTCTGGACATAGGGTTAGCTAATCATTTAGGGGTTTCACCTTACCTTGTGGGAAGAATGGGATAAAGGCCTAGGGGGTAAAAGAAGTTGACAATAAAAGTTTAAGAATAAAACCTCGATATGCTTCGCCCAAGGATGCTTGAGAAAGCAATAAAAAATATTCTTATCAGGAAACAGAGGGACCCGTAAAATAAATAAAGACCTAGTTTAGGGATAGGGGATCTCATCACGAGCCAACCTATTAGGTCCATGTGTGCATAATGGTATGACACTACTAGCAGTTGGTTACCACACCAGGGTAGTGGCTCTTGGTTGCATGGCCAAGAGAAAGGGGGTCTCATCACAAGACAACCTTCTCATTTCTGTGAAAGTACTTGTGGGAAAAATTGCCACCTCTCATCACCAAGCCAGGGCATTGTCCCATGACTAGCTTCTATAGGAGGATAAAAAACAATAAAAAGATAAAAAACAATAAAGACAAGACCTGGTTAAAGGATAGGAGGTTTCATCACGAGCCAACCTATTAGGGCCATGAGCATCTAGCGGTATGACACTACCAGCATCTGTTCACCACGCGAGGATAATGGCTCTTTGTGGCATAGCCAAGGGAAAGGGGGTCTCATCATGAGCCAACCTTCTCATTTCCATGAAATTATTGTGGCTAACATTTCCACCACTGGTCACCAAGCCAGGGCAATGTCCTTTGACCAGCATCTTGGAAGAAAAATAATGAAGATAAAATGCATGAATGGGCTTGGAAATATTTGCATCAATGACAGGTGCAGCTCACCCTCCACAGAGGCACCCAACGGTAATCCATCCCTACTATAATTGCACCTTTTGCCCAGGCATCCCCATCCACATCACCTACTTACATGACTTAGATTTAATTCTTTCCAGAAACATCCCTCTTCTAGTAGACACTAGCCCAATAGGATGTCCTGTCACCTACCCCAAACTTGCATTGCAGAATTGTATAATGTCTTTGAGCACTAGACTGGGGTAAAGGGGTTTTATGCATAGGTTTAATAATATTGATGATGAGATTTGATTGACATTGCTATGATCCATGTGACTTATGAGCCCCTGAAGGGCATAGTTGTTGATATGCAGGATCATGCCCGACAGACAGGTACCATGTTGAACAGGTACACATGGGGATATGATCAGTTCGAACCTCCATGGGGCTGAAGATCCCACCAGATGGATGTTGATACCCCAACTGGGGGCAGAGACAGGGCAGAGCATTTGTACCAGGGAAGAGCAGAAGAATCCACCAGAGGAAGCTAAGCAGACTTGTACCTAGGGGGTTTGAGCCCTCTCCATAGGAATGTTGGCCTTGGAAAGCCCAGGACATCTCCCAAGATGCCCATGACGTCACCCAATAGTATGGACATTTTGGGAGGTAGATATGGAAGTTTTGACACATGTGATGGCTTGGAGAAGCCTAAGGAGGGCTAACGTTTTGCTCCAAGAGGCTGCATTTTCCCTAAAAGGGGCTAACATCACCCTAGAAAGGGGATGACGTCTCATTATTGCTTGATTAGGGTTTTAATTTAAGACATTTAATGTAAAACAATATGATTTTGGTATTTTGGCCTTGTCATCCTTTTTATGACCTAAAAAGTAATTAAGGTCATTGCCATTGTATAAATTGAGGGTTTCTACCTTCATATTTTGATCATCTTTCACTCACTCATTAATAAGCTCTAAAATTTGTGCCCTTCTTAGGGTTATTGGCTGAAATTTTGAGGCACACTTGTCGAAGGAATATTTTACTTGGAATTTTTGGCATTTCTCTTGGTGGAAGGTGTTACAACTAGGGTTTTTCTATATTGTTTCTTGGTTTATGTAAGTGAATTTCTGCAAACACTTCTTAATTTAATGGTTTTAGTTTCATTTACTTGCATATGTTATTATTTTGTTGAATCAAACCCTAAGTGACAAGCACTAGTTAATGTCCTTGTCTCATGTCCCCATCAAGATTTTGAGCCATTTGATTTGTTGAAGAGGATAGAGACTTTCCATAGCAACACTCTATCCATCTTCTTCTAGCTAGCCATTTTTTCTTATTTATTGAGCTAAGAAGAAGAAAACACACCAAGGCCTATGTCTCTACACTTTGGTGAGCCGATTTTCTCTAGGGTTTGACTAGTGAAGCCTTGCTTTAGCAACACATCACTTGCAAACTCTCTTGTGTTAGTTTTATTCAATCATTTTTCAAGCTATCCATTTTAATCATTTCCATCAAAGATAAAGAAGGAGGAGAGAGCACTTACGCCTAGGGTTTCTACACCAAAGTGATCCTCTCTCCCCTAGGGTTTCATTTTTGAGGCCTTGTTATAGAAACACCTCAAAATTTAACCTTATTTTCTTTAGTTTCATCTTTATCACTTAGACCTTTAGCCTTTTCATCCTCTTTGACTCCATATGCCCCAGTAGCGCACTTGTCTAAGACCTTATTTCTTGAGTGGCTTGATCACAACTTCAAACAAACAAATATTTTGAATAAACCCAAACTCTTACTAACCCTAGCCTAGACTAATCCTACTAACCCTATTGTTGTCGTCACCTTCATGTGCTATAAAACACCTTTTGTGCATCTTTCATTTTACTTCTAAAGAAATTGAATGGCTATTTAAGGAATCATTTATAAAGTGTGATATTGTTACATTGAATGCCAAGTTTCTTTAACATTTATTTGAGAAGTAATATTGTAATCATTGTTATTGTACAATCATTGATTTACTTCATAAATACTATTTCTCAATTGCTTATTATCAGAAAGTCATTGATTATATGAAGTACTAACCAGTAAGCAAGCTTGCACATGTAGTTTCATTGTTCCTTTGTCTTGGACAGGTACTCTTATTGGTTGCTACTTCAGGTTATTTCTATCTTTATTGGCTATAAGCTAAACTTTATGCTCGATGGTGACTTGTGAGGGGGGGAATTATCCTTTATCTCTTAAACCTTTTTCCTTCTCAAAACCCAAGGTCATCGGGGTCGTCTCCCCTAGGTCTTACCTCCTTAAATAGAAAGAGCCTTCCCATTGAGGGGACAATGGTGGGATTGGTTCAGTTACACCAGTTTGACCTCTTTTCATCCATCCATTATCCTAACTACAAACTGTGCGATAAAAATGCTCATGTCCTTAAGAGAGAGCTCATGTAAGGAGAATGACACCCTCTATAGGACTCCAGGGGAGCACCCGTTAGGACATCTCCATGGTCACCTATGTGGGAGATCCAGTCAGGATAATGGTGTTATGGTAACAACTACATGGGAGGGCTAGTTCTAGAAAAGTTCAAAAAATAGCTCAAAAAGACTAAAAACTCATGATTGACAATGCATGATTGACAATGCATGATTGACAAAGCATGATTGACAATGAAATATCTTCACCATGAAATTCCAAAGAAACCAGAAAATCAAAATGTACAACAACAGGAGCAACAAGTACCTCAAACCCCTACAAGTGTTGTTAGAAAATCTACCAAGTTAAGTATACCCCCTAAACGATACTCTCCTTCATAGTATTATTTATTGTTGACTGATTCTGGTGAACCAGAATGTTATGAAGAGGCAATGCAGGTAGACACCAAAAGGAAGTGGGAGCAAGGCATGAAAGAGGAAATGGATTCCTTGGTAAATAACCATACTTGGGACTTGGTTCAGTGCCCTATAGGAAAAGGAACATTGTAGAATAAATGGGATTACAAGTTGAAGGAAGAAGATGGAGGAGAAAAGTGGTACAAGGATAGACTTGTAGTAAAGGGGTTTGCACAAAAGAAAGGTATATATTTTGATAAAATATTTTCTCATGTTGTTAAAATGACTTCAATTAGAACTATTTTAAGTCTTGTGGCAGTAGAATATTTGCATCTTGAATAGTTAGATGTAAAAACAACTTTTCTCCATGGGTATTTAGAGGAAGAGATTTATATGCAGCAGCCACAGGGGTATGAGGTCAAAGGGAAGGATAATTTGGTATGCAGGTTGAAGAAGAGCTTATATGGCCTAAATCAAGCTCCAAGGCAGTGGTATCTAAATTTTGACAGGTTTATGATAGAACAAGGTTATAGTAGATGCCATTCTGATCACTGTATTTATTTTAAAAAACTAGAAAATGGAAGCTTTATTATCTTTCTATTGTATGTAGATGACATTCTTGTTCCAGGGTCTAATATGCAAGATATAAATATGCTCAAGAAGAAATTAGCCAATTCATTTG
>JASDQU010948534.1:10562-32712 GCA_032191745.1 Picea mariana
AATGAGGGATTTCCATGGAGGAGGGGGGAATGAAAGAGTTTAGAGATACCAAACTTATGATCTTATGAGAAGTGGAGACTTTAGGATATCAAACATATGATTTGGGAGCTTTGTGCAAGGGCTAGGCGAGGAGGACTGGGAGAGGCTGATGTGACTTCATCTATGGTTTGTAAGTATCTCTTTTGATTTCTCATTAATACATGTGCTTGGCATGTTTCCTTCAAGATTACGTACATTTTCATGAGCTTGTCTCTTTGGATGAATCTAGTCTTAACTAATCATAGTATGATAGGAAGTATGGTTTGTATTCGTGGTTTATTGGATTGCGGGACTTGTTGAAAGGCTTGGGGATCAAGGCTCAACTTGGAATGAGCGAGGACAAACACTGTAAAAAGGTACTCATACTCTCTTCATCTTCTCTATCGAATAGTTTAGCTATGTTTAAAGGAATGTCAGTGATCAAAGTTAGCACTTTTCTGTCTTGTTCATAGGGGTCTAATATCCAAGAGGGAATTCACCTGTCCACAGGGGAATTTTCCTACAACACCCTTAAAGTAGAGTCTAATATATTGGCAGCTAACAAACTTAGGAGTAAATATGATAGAGACAGAATAAAATTTAGGGTTGAAGCTTCAACCTCTGATTCCTCTGCTTCCCACCCTCAAGTGGATGAATTGACAAAACTGGTAAAATCACTTTCTGCAGAAATGGAGAAATTGAAATCTAAAGGAAGGCAGAGCTATAGGAACCCCCAGAATGTTGATAATACGGGTAATTTCATAAGACCCAATAATGCCCCTCAGGTCATCCAAAGAGATCAAAGAAATAGGGATAGGGATGATAAAAAAATCCAAGCCCCTCTCCAAAATAACCCGGTCATTGATGAAGAAGGAGAGGAAGAAGATGTTGACCCTGAAATCCATTGTCTTGGTGACACCTCTTCATCTCCTCATTTAACCCAATCTGCATATGAAGAGCCTCTCATGGATAGCCAACTAAATGCGCTAAGAAAATGGGAAAGGACCAGTGGCAATCCAAATAGATACAACCTAAGGTCAAATAAGAAGGAGGGAAAGCCTAGCATTTCTGATCAGTCTACTAGAACAGATAATCTTGCTAAGGATGTGGAAACTAGAAGCAAAGAAAAAGAGGCACTAAACCCCCAGGCTTTGGTTAAGAGACCTGCCTCAAAATTTAAGGAGATTCTAAAGCCTCCCTCCTCTTTTATCTTTGAGAATGAGATTCAAAATATTAGAATCCCTGTACCTTTTTTGGAGCTAGTTAAGAATGAGGATTTCAAAAGGTACTTTTCCAAGATGTTTCAGCCTGAACCTTCATCTCATCCCACTAACTCAGTCAACCTCCAAGATGAAAAACCAGTTGTCATACTAGGACCTTTTGTAGAGGATAGGGATGACTCTTCCCCTCCTTTCTATACATCATTGAACATTCATGATAACGTGATGAAAAAATGTTTGATGGATTTAGGGGCATCTCATAATATCATACCTAAGACTGTCATGGATGAGCTTGGGTTGGAGGTTACAAAAACCTACCATGACCTATACTCATTTGATTCCAGGAAGGTGAAGTGTCTTGCGGTTATTAAAGACCCGGTTGTTTCCTTGTTCCAGTTTCCAATGAAAAGTGTAGTCATGGATATTGTGGTGGTTGATGTTCCCTCTAAGTTTGGAATGCTCTTGTTTAGATCCTGGATCAAAATACTAGGGGGAACTTTGCATATGGATATTTCATATGCCACCATTTCTGTGTTTGGGGGGGAACATAGAAGGCTTTATAGGGAAGCACAACTTGCTTACATTATCAGTGATGAATCGAATCCTACCAAGCACCCCATTTTTGCAATTGATACTGATCTAGGAACTAGTATGTTACAACTCATTGATGCTTCTCAAACACCTATTGAAATCAGAAAGCATTCTATTACCTCTTGTGAATATCCTCCTCCCAATACCTTTGTTTGGAAGATGCTTTTTTATGGAGCCTCTTCTAGGGAAAGTGTTGGTGTTGGGGCAGTCTTTATTTCCCCTACCCAAGAGACCATATCTTTGTTTTACAAGCTGGAATTTGAATCAACAAACAATGTGGTTGTTATCCGGAAAATTGGTAAGTGTAGACACAAACTAATCCCCCTAGTTTCACCCCAAAACTAGAACAAAACAAGACAGAATATAAAACTTTCCCCAAGTTTTAATTATCAAGCATATTAACTAACAAGAGATAAATGACATACCTTTTAAACGTCATTTGTCCTCGCTAGTGTCATCCTCGCTCCATTCCAAGAATTATGGGATGTTGAACCTGTAAAAATGCATAAGACAATGAAGTGAAAGAAACAACGTATACTCAACAAAACCTATGTATGTGATCAAGGAGTCATACAATAAAATAAGACCAATTTTATGGGAAAGAAATATATCATTGTATTAAAGAATGTGGAAGAAAGATACAACCAGATGCCTTGATGTTTTCAGGTTCCTTCTAATAGTTCCTTTCTTCCCACACACTTCAACTCCACGGATTCTGAGATCAACAATCTATCTTGACAAAGCAAATCTCAAAGCCAACATACAAGCTCCAAAAACTCCAAGCTACAAAACTCAAGAACTTTCCAACTACAAAAAGCTAGCCAACTAACTCTTCCCATGAGAAATCTTCTCCTTTTATAAGCTAAAAAGGATAGGGTGAGGAGGTTAGGATGATCCCATGAAATCAGGTACGTGACTCAGATACAAACTAATTGGAGGCCACCTCACCCTCGAAGCTTCTATTCTAGAACTTTCGAGAAATTCCTCTTTTTCCTTCGTATGAAAATTGTCGAACCCTTAACACTGAGCAAACTGCGACAATGTCACAGGCCACTGTGGTGCAACCTATGATGATCCTATATCGTCGCACCCTTAACACTAAGCAAGGTGTGATGATCCCTTTTTATAAGGTTTTTACAAAGGAAAATATGATTTTCATCTTTCTGGGAAAATGTGTCTTCATTCTTCTTCAAGTATTAAGGCCATTGATCCTTCTAAAGACAAAGGATAGGCGTACATCATTAACGGTCATACGGGTGAAGAAAATAATGTGTAACAGTGATAGAATATTAGGCTCTTGTTTTGGGTTTGAGGGCTGCTAAAGACATGAATATTGAAGAGCTAGCAGTGTTTGGAGATGCTGAGTTGATTGTTCATCAAGTCAAAAATCTATATCAAACTAAGCACCCAAGGTTGAGGGCCTACATAAATGAAGTCTGGGATCTTGTTGATAGTTTCTTCATGGATTTTAATATCTCGTTTTTTCCAAGAGAGGAGAACACTATGGAAAATTCCTTGGTTGTCTCAACAAGTAAGTTCAGGGTTCCTTTGCCCCCCAAACTCAAGTATGATGTGGAAGTAAAGTATAGACCCTCTATGCCTGACAATGTCAAACATTGGAAGGTTTTTGAGAATGATCTTGAGATAAAAATATTTCTTGAGACAAATGGATGAATTTTTTGATTTGCATATTGATCAAGATTAGGATACTCAAGAAATACCTCATGCTGACATTTTTCTAAATCAAATTGCTAACCATCATATTGTTCAGTTACCCACTAACCATATTCCAAAAGGATTTGTCCCCTTGGAGAGATTGTTTGATAAAAATGATGTTGTTGTAAATATTAAAGGTTCAACTGGAGATGTTGATGTGACTGAATGCAATTTAGGAACATAAGAGGATCCAAAATATGTCAAATTGTCTAGCAGCTTGCCGGAGGAACAAAGGGTTGAGTATGTCAATATTTTTAAAGAGTTTGCAGATGTGTTCGCCTGGAAATATGAAGATCTAAGGACATATGACACAACCATCATTAAACATAAGATCCCTTTGAAAGAGGAAGCCAAGCCTTTTAGGCAGAAACTCAGACAGATAAATCCCATGTTGCTACCTATTATGGAAAAAGAAGTGAAAAAGTTGTTGGATGCCCAAATCATCATTCCTTTGAGATATTCAGAATGGGTGGATAACTTGGTGCCTGTGAGGAAGAAAATTGGGGAAATCAGGTTATGTGTTGATTTCAGGAACTTGAACAGAAGCTCCAAAAAAGATAACTACCCCTTGCCAAAGATGGAGCACATTTTGCAGAGAGTGACCGGTTCATCTAGGATGTATATGATTGATGGCTTCTCTGGCTACAATCAAATCTTTGTCATGCCTGAAGATAGAGAGAAGACAGCCTTCACTACTCCTTGGGGCACATTCATGTATGCTAAAACTCCCTTTGGTTTGATGAATGCAGGAGCAACCTTCCAGCGAGCCATGGATATTTCCTTTATTGGGGAGAAAGAAAAATTTGTAGTCATCTATCTGGATGAGATTACAGTACTCTCAAAGTCTAACAAAGATCATTGTCATCATTTGAAGAAGGTCTTCATGAAGTGCAGAAGGTTTTGTCTCTCTCTCAATCCTAAGAAATATTTGTTTGTTATGAAGGAAGGTAAATTATTGGGGCACATTGTGTCAGCAAAAGGGGTAAGAATTGATCCAAACAGAGGGGAGGCCATCCAAACCTTATCTTTTCCCAAATCTAAGAAAGAGGTTTAGTGTTTCTTGGGCAAAATCAATTTTCTAAGAAGTTTGATCTCTAATTTAGCTTAGTTGGTTAAACATATTATAGACATGCTTAGAAAAGGAAGCGAGGTGAAATGGAATGTTGAGTCCAGAAATTATTTTGACCAAATCAAAGAGGCTTTGACTAAAGCACTAAAGCACCTGTGCTCATCAACCCTGACTATTCTAAGGAATTTCTGATATTTTATTTTACCTCATCTGATACATTGGTTGTTGTTTTGCTACAGAAAAATACAGAGGGGTTAGAGAAGCCTATTTCCTTTTTCAGTAGAGCATTGAAGGATGCAGAAATGAGATATTATATCATGGAAAAGCAGGCTTATGCTTTGGTCAAAGCCCTCAAGGCTTTCATAGTTTATGTTTTTCACTCAAAGGTTGTTGCATGTGTATCTTCATCCTCAGTGAAACAGATATTGATCCAACCTGACATATATGGGAAGAGAAGCAAATGGATTGCTAAAATTATGGAATTTGACCTGGAAATGAAGCCCACTAAATTGGTGAAAGGCCAAGGTTTAGTCGGGTTTTTGATTGAATCAAATTGCAAAGAGTTGGGGGTTAATTTCATGAACATGAACTTAGAATATCAGCAAGCCAAGATTGTTGATAAAAGCCCTCTTCTCAGCCCCATCTTGGCAAAATGCACTTGGTATAAAGATAACATATATTTTCTGCAGAAGTGGCGACCTCTTGATGGCTTGGGCGAGAACAACATGAGAGCTTTGAAACTCAAATCAATCAAATATTGTTTCATTGATTAGGTTTTGTATTGGAAAGATCCTCTAGGATTTCTTTTGAGATGTCTAGATCCATAGGAGGCCCAAAGGGCCATAACTAATTTTCATGACAGCTTATGTGGGGGGCATCATTTTTGGAGGACCACAACTTATAAGATCCTCATAGCTGGGTATTTCTGACCTAGCCTTTTTATTGATGTTTTTGAAAAGATTAGAGCTTGTGTCAAATCCCAAAAGTTTTCTGGAAAGCAGCAACTCAAATCCTTGCCCTTGAAACCTGTGCTGGTTTCTGGACCTTTTCAACAGTGGGGTCTTGACTTTATTAGAGAAATCCACCCATCCTCAAGTGTTTAGCACAAGTGGATTTTGACCGCCACTGATTATTTCACCAAGTGGATAGAATCCATTCCTACAAGAATTTCCTCCCACAAGGTAAGCATTAGCTTTCTTGAGGATATCATGTCCAGATTTGGTTGTCCAAGTAGGATTGTTACAGAAAATGTTGCCTCCTTCAAAGTTGAACCATGGATCAAGTTCTGTGAATAGTATGAGATTACATTAGTCCATTATACTCCTTACTACCCCCAAGGAAATGGTTTGGCAGAGTCCTCTAACAAGAGCCTCATAAAGATCATCAAGAAATTGTTAGAAAACAACAAGAAAGCATGGGACTCAAAGTTGAAATTTGCATTATGGGGTGACAGACTTACAACAAAGAGGTCACTTGGTGTTTCCCCTTTTCATCTTGTATATGGGGTTGACGTTATTTTTCCTACTCAGATTTCCTTGCATGTGGCAAAATTCCTCCAAGACTACCAAGGAGAACCTGATGATATGGTTAGGAGGATATAGCAGCTAGTAGAAGTACATCAGGCTAGGAAGTAGCTATTTGATAAATCTCAGGACCAATAGCATAAGATAAAACGAGCTTTTGAAAAGAAGGTAAGCAAGGAATATTTTCAGCTGGGTGATCTGGTGCTCAAGTGGGATGCACCCAAGCAAGACAAAAGCAAACATGGTAAATTCGAAGCCTTATGGATTGGTCCTTTCAATATTTCTGAGGTACTTTCAAATAACACCTATAAGTTGAAGAGCTTGGAGGATTCTGAAGTTTTTGGTGGCCCTATCAATGGGCACTTTCTGAAAAAATATTTTTCTTAAGCCATGATTGGCTTTCCACCATTGTAATTACCACTTCCTTTTATTTTTTGTTTGAATAAGAGACTTCATGACCCAAAGGCTAAGACACTGGAACTACACGTTCTTGGAAACTTGCAGAGAGCATGACATCCCCTATGGAGCTAATGTTATCACATGAAATTTCCCATAGTCACAAGTGATAGCTATGAATGCAGGCGAGCAAACAAGTGCAGTTTGCAGCGGTCGAGATCTCCTATGCAGTTCAATTTAGCACTATCTCCAAGCGCAGTTGGAGGGATTCTAGAGTTAGAAGGTGGATAATTTTTAGTGGGGGCACTAAAATAGCAGGCACGACCAGATTGCATATCGCGATCGGATCAAAGGCCACCAATCATTTTGGTGCCACAAGATGCACAGGCGTTAAAATCCAAAGGCGGGATGAAATCCAAACCACGGTATTGCAGGGAGGCTACGTGGCAGAATATGGTGTGTTTCGGGCCTGAAAGCAGTGTGGGTCAAAACCTCTCTCGATGGCCCCAAAATCACGTTCACGTATAATGTGGTATCCAACAGTGACAGGTGCTCTCCTGCTATTTGTCCAGTCATGCTCCAATCTCGAGGAGGATTCATTTATTGAGAAAGGACTGGTAGCTGAAACCTCAACTCAGTCCATAAATAGAAAGAATGGAAGCTATGGTCGAGGAGACAGAACTGCCAACGTGAGGCACCATAATGGATGGTTTCTTCTTGCAAGCCCATACTGATATGAGCTTGCGTCTGACAGGAGGAAGCATGCACAGTCTGACATAAGAATGAGCAAATGAAAATCCTTGAATGGGATGGCCAGATCACACTCCTAGCAGTTGTGGACTAATCTGAGTATAAATATATCAATTCAATATTTTGTTATGGTCGTTGAATGGTTGAGTAGAGATCCCTATTTTGTAATAATTTGATAGCAGAGTTGTTCTCTGGTTTTGTATGAGACTTGAGACTTCCGCATTAATAGAATTTAGTTTCTTTCATCATCTTATTTCAATTGTGTTGAAACACTCATGCATGGAGGATCTAGACGAGGGATGTAGTTGTATTGTAATGTAGGTTTGATTATAGTACTATTGTGACATGTTTTAGTATTTTCTTTGTTGCCTTGTTCCTTATTATGCTGAAATTCTTGTGCATGGAAGATCCAAACAAGTTGTTGTAGTCACATGGTAATGGAGGTTTGATTATTATGTTGTTGTGATAAATTTCAGTGTCTGAAACTTGAGTTCAAGAGTGCTCTTGTGCCTGAGTTTTTCTTCACCAAGTTGCTTGAAGGTCGGATGCTCATGGTATTCTTGTCCACCTTTCTCACTAATTCTTCCTTATGATCACCTTTAACCTTAAACCACTGACTGAAGTTAATGAGGACCTCATTTCCCAGTGCATTGCTTGTCCAATTTATGTGTTAAATCATTCTTGCACTGATTTTTGTCCATTTGACCTCCACTCATAAACCTACCTCCACAAATGTTTTGATGGGTATTGGGCTTATACTCTTTCAATCCGAGGGTGACTCTCAATGCTAACAAATTCCATCAAGGGTAGGCTAGAAATATGATGAGGAGAAGTATGATTCTCATTCTCTGAGATGTGAGACTATCAGGACTCCCAATCCTAAGGGGAAAAGAGTAGCAAGAGTGTCGATTTTCCAAGGGTAAAATATTTGTGGGACAACTCATGTCGGTGAGAATGCTAGCAGTTGACAAGTACAACGCAATGGAGGAAATAGTAACGCATATTCAGGTCTAATGATCCTAAAGGTAAATGTCGGGGGGATGACTGGGATATGCAATTGTTTTGAGAGGGATTGAGTGCATGCCATTATTGAACATATACCTGAAGGGGTCATGAGACAACCAATACTAAATGAGTTGTATCTCCTTGTAATAAGTACCTTCACACACAAAAACCAAATACTCGACATGAGAAATATCTTATGATAAAGAATCCGTGAAAAATATGTATAGCCGGAGAATTCATCCATTATTTAAATGACTTCATGGTCGGTGCAAGCATCGATGACCTAATCGATGAAGGGTGTCAGGAAGTTTTCCTTGGGACGGGCTTGATTGAGGTCTCAAAAATTGGTGCATACCCAAATAGTTCCATGTTTCTTATTGATGAGGATAGGGTTTGAGACCCAAGATGTATACTCAATGGGATAAATGAACCCAATAGAACGTAACTTATCGATCTCGGCTTTGATAGCCATGGCCTTTGAAGGGTGTAAAGGTAATTTCTTTTGACTAATGGGGGCCTCATTGGGCCATGTGTCAATACAATGTTCCACAATGGTTGGATCTAATCTAGGCATTTCAGTGTATGACCATGCGAAAATGTCCTGAAACTCGTGAAAGAGGGATTTGTAATTTGTGATCTCTTCAGTAGAACATGCAGCGCCGAGAGTGATTTATTCAACTACACTTGGTTTTACTAAGATGTCAATTTTTATTGTAGGGGTTATGTTATCCATTTTCCCTTATTCAAAAGAGTCGGGTGTGGTGATGGGGTTCTTGAACCAATCTACATGTCTGAGGGGAATGAAATATTTGGTTTCAATCGCATAGACATGAGTGTGTAGGCGAGGTTGAAATTATTCTTGTGCTAAGAAGAGAGATCAGGGATGCATGGCATACCAAGGACAATCTAGTGTTTTCATGGCCTCTAAGATATCTTTGTCATATTGGAAGATGAATGAATATAATGGATCGTCATAGGTTTGAGCGGGAAGATGGGACGTAGTGGTGTCTGAGGTATGATCTAGATTGGTGGTAATGGTGTCATGTATGGAAGGCATAGAAGATGTAGATGGGTAGTTATCGTTTCTTGTCGGGGTCAGTGGAACTATGGGAGGAGGTGGAGGAACTTCACTAGACGACATGAACCATATATCCATACATGTGTGTGGATTATGTATGATAGGGGGAGGAAAAATCTCATGGACTGGACTTACAGGAAAATTAGGTGGGTTCGGTGGGAATTCTTTTGATCGTCATGGGATACATATGGTTGGTGGGGACACAAGTATGGATTCTTATTCTAAAAATGGGTCAATGGGGTTACCTTGATGGGGTAGTGCAATCTGGTGTTGAGAAAGTTAGGTTTGAAGGGATGTTCGAATACGTTGGAGGTTATACATGTGACGACTCTAATATTCAATGATGAGAGGGAACATGTACGTAAAATGGTCCATTTGGTCGCACCATGCACAGGGAAATATCATCCTTTAATTTACTGATGTGAATATATAATGGATGTTAGTAATGTTAGTGGCGGTGGGAGGGGCTTGATATGGATCAGGCAATGATGTTTTCCGCATTGTTTCTAGGGTTTCCCAAAATTGATGGAGGGTTGGACAATGATGGGAATAATTGAATATTGTGAGCATATGGCGCATGCAAATTTGGTGCAAAGACCTTTCTTCTTGGATAATGAAGGTTATGCGGTTGTGGGTGTCTCTACTAGGGTAGGCACTAAGGGTTCTTCTTTTGGAAGCTGAATTAAATTGCATAATTTAGGTAGGGTGAGGCATAGAGTAGTATGGTGTCTAACAATGGAACAAAGTGTGCATGGGGGTTGGACCTAAGGCTGAGAGGGTAGAGTGGACTCATTTTTCTTCTTGGTTCCCCTTTTTATGGTAGTGTTTCCCCCAAATGTGTGACCAGTGGAAAGAGGTGGTGTTGGAACATGGGTTGTGTGGGAAAAACCTTAGTTTGAGGTGGAAGAGATGGAAATGGTACCATAGATGATGTCTCTAAATACTATACTAGGATATGGATCCCCATGTTTGGCAAGGTGAGGGCAGCAAAAACCCGATAAGCTAACACACCTCGTGGAGGGTAAAAGAAGGGGATTTGGGTGAGGGTGTGCGAGACCATTTTTCAAATAGGTATTTTCCCAATCATCGATGGGTTATCTTGAATGGAGGGACATTTGGGAGAGTTTTTTTAATTATTCCCTTCAAGGGTTACTTGTGGTGTATGCGTTTCCATGGAGGACGGAGGTGTGGGTCCTTTGAGACAAGTATCATCAAGAATCTTGAGGCCATATGATGTAAGTACGCTGACTTGAGTTATGCTTGTGGTAGGGAGGCTAGGTGGACTTACCTGATAATATCCCACTAATGATGGGTCTTGAAATATGTCTAGTGATCTATATGGATATCAGTGGCCACTTACCTATTCCATTGGCTCAAAATAGAGTTTTCCACCTTGGTGGTTTTTCTACGGTTTTTTCGAGTCCCAAACTTCTAGGGTCATTTTGAGGCCCTAAATGACATTTGTTTTGGACTTTTGGGGGGATAGTCGTAATCAATAGCATACATTGACCCTTGGAGAAATTTGTACTTCTCGGATAGACCTTTATGAAGAGGTATCGAATGTCGCAAACGGAGATCGTATGCAAAAGTTACACCCTCGGGAAGTTGACGTATCAACTACACCCATCGGGACCCGCAAACCTTTCGGCGTTTCATCTTCCGAGGCTAGGGTTTTGGATTTTATTTATTTTAAAAAGGCCTTTAGAGCCTCATTGTAATCATAATCATATTCTTGTGAATGAGCGTAGCCATCACATCTCTTCTAGGAGATAACCTGCCACCATTCTAGCGAGTTCATTCACGCTGTATTTTTACAGTTCTTTACATTTTGTTTATTAATAGAAATTGTGTATTATTGTATATATGTGCCTCTTGTTATATATATAATATATATTTGTTATATTATTGGATCTCTTTCAATATCTTTGTATATTTCTTTACTATATCTCTACTCTCATTTCGTGCTCAAAATAATCCAGATCAGTGTTATCCGAGCAGGCTTCTCTTGGTCGTTTTTTCGGTGCATGTCCATGACGATGTTTGAGTATAGAAAGTTGGGTCTCGAGCTTGTCTCTCTTGAGAAAAATATCTTTTGCACACCCAAGAAACCATCCATGGTGAAAGAAAAGAGAAATGATGGAGCAGAAGATTCCATTAATCTGTTGCTCGAGCAAGCTCTCACGCGACAAAGGGACGAAATGATGGATAATTTTTCCCAAATCCTTCGACGCCTATTGATAACAGTAGATGCATATTCATCAAGCAACCACTTTGGAGGCACCTCTCCTTTCAAGGTACAAGTTAATTTTTATATTCCCATATTTGAAGGTTAGATAGATGTGGATGCTCTAGAAAAATGATTAAATATGCTAGAAGGTTATTTCTTTGTGCATAATTTTTCTGATAGGGAAAATATCACCTTCATGGTCCTTAAGGCTCTCCCCCATGTCAAACAATGGTGGGAAAATAACTGTGAGAAAATTTCCACAGAGGAGTCTATAATTTTCGAGGTCGAACCCACTTGAGAATCTTTCGTAGATTTTGTCAAGGAACAATATTACCCTGTAGGCAACTATGAAGACCAGAACATGAGATGGACCATGTTGCATCAAGAGAGGGGATAAGAAATGTCAGAGTTCACCAATACCTTCCATACCTTGATCACCAAGTTGGGTATCAAATATTCTAAGTGGAATTTTCTTCTAAAATACCGTGGGGCTCTACACAGGTACATCCAAACCGAATTGAAATTTCTAGACATCTCATCGTTGGGAGTTGCTTATCGATATGTTGTCAAAATCGAGCAGAAATTTAAGAACCAGAACAAACGAGAGTTCGGGTCTGAAAATATGCAACAATCAAAGTATGATAAATATGGCCCTAAAAAAAAGCCTCTCGAAAACCAGTCCAAGCCACAGGGAAATAAGGGTAAGGGAAAGACAAACAATGACACTTGAAAGTGGTGTGATTTCCACAAAATCCCCTGGAAAAATACCGATGAATGTCGCTCAAAACAGTCATTGGTGGTCGAGATCAAAGAAAAAGACTCAAAACCAGATTGGGAATCTGATTCAGAAAATAATGGAAGGATACAGATCAATGAAACAGACCACATTGCCATTGTCGCAACCACAATGATCCAACCAGAAGCACCAACAAATCCTGAAGAGGGGGAGTGCCTCTTCCATTCACAGATGTGGGTGAAGGGGACCCCGTTGCATTTCATTGTTGATAGCAGAATCCAAAATAACCTCATCTCAACAGAGGTCATCAAACCGTTGGAATTTCCAACAACACCACACCCATAGCCATACAACATCGGGTGGCTTCTCCAGGGACGAGATCTTCATGTCAGCCAACAGTGTATCTTGTCCTATGGCATCAAGCCCTTCAAGGATGAGGTATTGTGTGATGTTGTTGTGTTGGATGTTTCTGATGTTCTTTTGGGTCAGCCATATATGTGGAAGCGTCGTGTTATTTATGAGTCTAGACCCCGTAATGTCATTGGTACTCTGGGGGATAGTATCTATAGGATACCATAGGTTGTTTCAACTATTGTTTTGAAAAAACAGTGCAGCAAATTCGTTTCTCATACAACAAAGTTTAGCTTCTTCATGATTCGGGCAAAATATGAACAAAAGGGCATTGTGACCACAACGGCCTCGGTCCAAGCCCCTTCTATCCATAAGAAGCAAGTCAACAAGATTGAATAAAAACACAAAGATTCCTTCTACACGCCATCATCTCATGCAATCAAACTAGTTAAAAAGGTCCAACCCCTCCAACATTAGGTTCGCAACAGCCTTCCAAAAGCCAAGCAATGCAACTTCTCCAGCAAGGTAAGCAAATCACCAAGGTTCAGATTCAGCAAACGCTTCCCCATCTCCCATAGGGACTCAACGCAATGGATACTGTTGGTTCCTAAGGAGGAAGGATTTACATAAATGGATATCGATGGCCACCCACCTATTCCACTGGCTCAAAATAGAGTTTTCCACCTTGGCAGTTTTTCTATGGTTTTTTTCGAGTCCCAAAGTTTCGGGGTTGTTTTGAATCCCTAAACGGTGTTTTTTTGGAATTTTGGGAGGATAGGGGTTGTTAATACCATGCCTTTATCCCCAATAGAAGTTGTACTTCTCGGATAGAACTTTCTGACGAGGTATCAAACACCCCAAATGGAGATTGTATGCAACATTTACGCCCTCGAGAAGTTGATGTATCAAATACCCCCATCGGGGCCCGCACACCTTTTTTCGTTTCATCTTTTGGGGTTAGGGTTTTGGTTTTTATTTATGTTAAAAAGTCCTTTGGAACCTCATTTTAATCATCATTATCTTCTTGTGAATGAGCATAGTTGTCACATCTCTTCTCAGAGATAAAACTGCCATCATTCTAACAAGTTCATTCACTCTCTTTCTTACAGTTCTGTACTTTTCGCTCATTACTAGAAATTGTGTATTATTGTATATTTGTGTCTCTTGTTGTATATATGATATATCTCTATTATATTACTGGATCTTTTGCAATATCTCTATATATTTCTTTGTTATATCTTCGCTCTCATTTCATGCTCAAAATAATTTGGATGACCTCATCCAACATCAATGACTGGCAAGAGGTTGGAGTTGGCACGAATGAGGGGGAGAATGTTGTCTATGTGCCTTCATTGATTGGGTTCATAGTGTTTCAACTAGTATATGGTGACTATCTTCCCATTGTGAGGGAAGAGCATGGTTTGAAAGACGAAAGAAGCAACAACTTGCATGCAATACATGTAGCTTCGTCCAAAGAGGATGTTATAATCCAATTGGGCATCGATCACCTTGATGTCTATGAGAATCGTTTTTCCCCGTAGTTATACTGGAACATTTTGATAGAGGCCTTCATGTTTTGATGGTCGACCACCGTATGCCCAAAGAGTAATAGTTTAAGGGATGAACTTAGGTGATCAGAGTTGTTGCGATACAGTTTTGGACATAATACATGTAAATTCGCCTTTGTCGATGATACAATGATGTACTCTTGTATTTAGGATTTTTGTCGGGATTTGGAAAGCGAGCAATGAGGGAAGGTGTGGTTCGGATTTGTCCAAATCAAAGGTGATCGGATGAGTTTTTAATGGTTCAACTACCCCCAGTTGTGAGAGAAAAACATTCCACTGTGAAGGTGATTTGAATTTAATGAGAAGAATGAAATGAATATAGATTATTAAAAGATTCTTAACTCAGAATAACAGAGATACAGTAAAACCAGTTTTCTATTCAATAAGGAAATAAGTTGAAACTGTAAAATGCAGCGGAAAACAAGCTTGTTGGAATGGTAGCGGCTTATCTCTGAGAAGAGATGTGACAGATGTGCTCATTTGCAAGAAGATGATTACAATGAGGCTCTGAAGGATTTTTTACAATAAAAATTAATGTAAAAAACCATAGACATCCAAAAACCTAACCCTAGAATATGAAGCGTCAAAATTCATGTGGGCCCCGTTTGGGTAAGTTAGTACATCAACTTCCCGGGGTCGTAAATTTTGCATATGATCTGTGTTTTAGGCGCACGATTTCTCATTGGAAAGGTATCGTCGAGGAGATTCATTTTGGGGTCTCAATCAAATCCTTTGACAATCATTGAGAATATCAATCATGAAAAACCTTCGTTTAGGCCCTCAAAATGGCCTCGGAAGTTAAAAACTGCTAAAAATAGTAAATTGCCAAAATTGCCAGAAACCTGTTTTGAGCGAGTTGGAAAAGGTGGGTGGCCACCGATATCCACCTAGATAAATCCTCCCTCCTTAGGAATAAATGGTATCCATTGCATTGAGTTCCCTCATTAGATGAGGAAATTTCTGTTGAATTTGGCCCCGGGTGAGCCACTTGCCTTGGTGCAGGAGTTGCCCTGCCCTGACGAATCGATAAAGTTGGATCCTTTGCTATCGAGTGCCCTTGATATGTGTGTCCACAATATGATCACTGGATGCATGTTACATGTAGTCAGGGTTGAGCTCTATTGGTGTCAACTGCTCTTCTATCTCTGAGGTTTCCAATAATGGTGGGAAATATGGTCGACGGAGAGCCACGTTGAAGACTGGGTGCAGGCCAAGGAAAGGGGGAATGTTGGGCTCAAAATCATTGTTACCCACAGCCTTGATGATGGTGTATGACACATAACAGAGTGTGTGAAGCTTTCGATGGGGCCCTGTAAGGCATTCTTTCTGCAAGTGCAACCAAACTTTGTCTCCCACCTGAAACTTATGCGGCACCCGATGTTGATCATAGTGTTGCTTGTACTTGGCATTAGACTTCTATAGAATATCCTGAACCTGTTGGCGGATGTGTTGGATCTGCTCAATGAACCGGGTGGCTTTTTCAGCTTCTGGTGGAGTAGGGGATGAGTTGGTCGAGGTGATCACCGGGGGTAGTGCAACATCCATAGGGCCCAATGGTTGGAATCCCAACCCCACCTGAAAGGGGTTGTGGCTAGTTGAGTTATGCAGGGCTTAGTTGTAGCTATGCTAGACATAGGTAAGACTCTCGTCCCATGTGTGGGGTTGTTTTGAGTTGTACATGTGCAATATATGTACGATCATCCGATTGACAACATCAGTTTGGCCATCTGTCTGGGGGTCGAAGGCAGTGGATTTGGTGAGCTTGGTATCCAACAGTGATCAGAGGCTCGACCAGAATGTGCTAAGGAACCAACTGTCACGGTCTGAGATAATGGTTTGTGGGATCCCAAAATTTACCCATACTCGTTCAAAGAAGAGCTTGGTAGTGGCTTGTCCTACGATGTTCTTCTTGCAGGCGGCTAGAATCGTCATCTTGGAAAAGCGATCAACAACCACAAAAACACAATCATTTCCCCTCTTGGTGGACGGGAGGCGGGACATGTAGTCCATTGATATGGATTCCCACGTCCTGTCAGTAGTAGGCAGAGGGGTTACAGGCCCTATTTCTTAGTGGTTGGTTTGGCAATAACACAGGTGATGCAGGACCTGATATACTTGCCTACATCCTCTCGAATTTTCAGCCAATAGAAATGTGTCTACAGCACTGCCACTATCATTTTTATGCCAAAGTGTCCTGCCATCCGACTGTAGTGAGCTTCCCAGATCAATTTTGTGTGCTCGCTTGATGGAACACAGAGATGGCCCATACAGCACAACAACCTGTCTTTAAGATGGAAATTAGTGACCACTGAGTTGGTGCCCAACATTTGGTAGGTGGTGGCAAAGTCAGGGTCTGTCTCGTAGAGGTGGGGCCATCCGAGGGTCTTGTGGCTGCAAGAGTCTAGCACCATGGTGAGTGCCACAACTAGATGTCGATTGAGGAAATCAGCAACTCGATTGGTACTTCATGTTTTATACTTGATGTTGAGGTGGAACTACTGTAAATATGTGGACCACTTATGATGGTGGTCATTATGAAATTTTCCTTGGGTCTGCATGAACTGTAGTGGCTTGTGATCAATGTGTATGACTGTCTCCTTCCAAAGAATGTAATGTCTCCACCGGTGGCAGGCTTGCACAATGAAGTACATTTTTTTGTCATAAGTAGGGTACTTACGAACAACATCTGATAGTGTCTCACTATGATATACCACGGGGTGGTCGTGTTGAGTGAGAATGGTGCCCACAGCATAGTCTGAAGCATATGTCTTGATCTCAAAGGGATGTTGCAGGTCCAGTAATGAAAGTACTTGGAATGAGCACAAATTCTTCTTCAATTCATCAAAGGCTTGTTGTTGGGACAGGCCCCACACAAATTTTTTCTTACTGCCACCCTTAGTTACTTGGTTGAGGGCCCATGCATTATGAGAGAATCCCAATACAAACCTGTGATAGAAATTGGTGAGGCCCAAGAAGATCTTAAGTTCAGTGAGTGTGGTTGGGGCTGGCCAGTCACAGATGACCTGGATCTTGGTTAGATCCACATGCACACCATTCCAATCAACAATTTAGACTAAGTAATGGACCATGTCCATGCCGAAGGAGAATTTTTCCAAGTTTGCATATAGTTTGTGTTGACACAGGGTGTGCAGAACCTATTGAATATGTTGCAAGTGTTTCGCCCAAGTCTTGTTGTAGATGAGGATGTCATCTAGATACACCACTAAAAAATTATTGGTGAAAAGTCATAGGATATCGTCCATCATCCTCATAAAAGTTGTTGGAGAATTTGTCAAACCAAAGGGCATGACCAGCCATTCAAAAATACCTTCTTTTGACTCGAAGGTGGTCTTCCACACATATGGTTATTCTATTAGGAATTGGTGGTAGCCAGACTTCAAATCAATCTTACTGAATTATTTGGCCCCCGTGAGCTGATCAAGGAGGTCGTCGATTCGAGGAATCAGGTACCTGTTTCGAACTGTGATTTTATTCAGGGCTCGGTAATCAATACAGAGTCACCAGGTCTGATCTTTCTTCTGCACTAGCATGATTGGGCTCGCACAAGGTGATGAGATGAGACGTATGTGCCCCTTTTGGAGCAGTTCTAGTATATGCCTCTTGATCTCCTCATTTTCTAATAGAGAGCGGTGGTAGAATGGCTCATCGGGTAGCGGTGCGCCTTGGGTCAGATCGATGGGATGCTTGACCTGGCAGTGCATAGGTACCCCAATAGGAGAGGAGAAGATATCTGAGTAATCTTCCATAACCTTATCCACTTGCTTCTGTTTTGTGGAGATATCGGTCACGGAGGCCCTGGATGAGGTTGCAATATTTCACTCACTCTGAGAGAGAATCACGAAGAAGACAAATTTCTTGGTCTGAGAGATGACCTTCCTGCATTGCTTGGTAGAGATCAAGGAAATAGGACTAGGAGGGACTGCCTTGGGTATCCTGTACAATTTCTTGTTCAAAGTAATAATAACACTACGAGGCCTAGACTCATACACAACATGACATTTCCATAAATAAGGTTGTCCCAAAAGAACATTACAAACTTCAAGAGGAGAAACATCACATAATACCTCATCTTTGAAGGGCTTGATGTTGTACGATAGTCGACACTGTTGGCTGACATGGATATCACTTCCTTGGTGGAGCCATCCAATGGTGTAGGTTTATGGGTGTGACATTATCGGCAGGGCCAACTGCTTGATGACCTCTGCTGAGATGAGGTTCTTTTGGCTACCGCTATCATGATGAAGTGCAATGGGGTGCCTTTTACCCACATCTATGAATGGAAGAGGCGTTTTCCTTCTTCTGGCTCGTCTGGGTCACTAGGATGGAGCTTGGTGGTAGCAACGGTGGCAATGGATTCTGTGTCAATGATTTGTCTTCCCTTTCTGGTTCTGACTTGGAGTCAGAACCTGCATTTGATTTAGAGGCTTTCACTTCGGCCACCAACGACTGCTTTGAGTGGCATTCAGTAGTGTTATGCCAAGGGCTCTTATGGAAGTCACACCACTTCCCAGTATCTTTCTTTTTATTTTCGGTGTCCTTCTTTTCTTGCCGCTTGGACTGGTTTTCCTGATATCGTCCCTATTTTCTCTGTCCTTTGTTCTATGGGTTGGGGCTGCCCCTTCCTGGATTTTGTTGTGAGGAGTTCCCAGGCCCAAATTGTCATGTCTTTTGTTTGAGCTTCTGCTCAATTTTGATGGCATATCAGTAGGTCACACCCAAGGACGAGATGTCCAAAAATTCCATTTCGGTCTGGATGTATATATGTAGAGCACCATGATACTTAATCACCAGATGTCTCTCTGAATCTTTGATACCCATCTTGGTGCACAATGGAAGATATTTTTGAACTCTAGCATTGCTTGGTCTCTTTATTGCCACAGTGTGGTCCATTTGGTATACAAGTCGTCATAACTTCTGACAGGGTAGTATTGTTCCTTAATAGCATCCCTGAAGGATTCCCACGTGGTCGTGACTATAAAGAATGAGGGTTCCTCTATTTCCTTTTTCTCACAGAAAGTTTCCACCAATCTTTGACATGGGGAACGACTTTGAGGAGTGCAAAAGTAATATTTTCTCTATTCAAAAAGTTATGGAGAGGAAAATACCCTTCTAGTATATTCAACCACTTGTCTACAGCATTTGTGTCTATCTGAACTTCAAATATAGGAATATTGAAGTTTATTTGTACCTTGAAGGGGGTGGCGCCTCCGCTCGATGAAGATGTGTTGTGTGTTGGTAGTCGCTGAAGGATTTGTGTGAAACTATCCATCATCTTGTTCCTTTGTTGCATGAGGGATTCCTCAAGCAACATTTTGAAAGGATATTGTGTCCCGTCATCTTTCTTTTCTCCTGCCATGAGAGGTCTCTTGAGCGTGCGAGAGATTTTTTACTCAAGAGAAACAAGCTCGAGACCCAATTCTTTGTACCCTGACCTCGTTGGGGGCATGCATTAAGACAACAAGGAGCAGACTGCTCTGATACCACTGATCTTGATTTTATGAGCATAATCAAATGAATATAGATTATTAAAATATGATTAACATGGAATAACATAGATACAGTAAAAATATTTTTCTATTCAATATGGAAATAAGTTGAAACTGTAAAATGCAGTGAAAAACAAGCTTGTTGGAATGGTGGCGGCTTATCTCTGAGAAGAGATGTGACAGATGTGCTCATTCGCAAGAAGATGATTACAATGAGGCTCTGAAGGCCTTTTTACAATAAACAGGAATGTCAAAAACCCTATACATCCAAAAACCTAACCCTAGGAGATGAAGCGCCAAAATTCATGTGGGCCTCGTTTGGGTAAGTTAGTACATCAACTTCCCAGGGTCGTAACATTTGCATATGATATATGTTTTAGGCGCATGATTTCCTGTTGGAAAGGTATCGTCGAGGAGATTCATTTTTGGGGCTGAATTAGATCCCTTTCCTATCATTGAGAAGCTCAATCCCGAAAAACCTTCATTTAGTCCCTCAAAATGGCCTCAGAAGTTAAAAACTGCTAAAAATAGTAAATAGCCAAAATTGCCAAAAAATTGTTTTGAGCAAGTTGGAAAAGGTGGGTGGCCATCGATATCCACCTAGATTAGAAGGGTAGGTTTGGATAACCTCTAAAATGGACATGGAAGCTTGGGATTGAGCCAGATCGTCGATAAGGATATAGTTTTGTGTTTCCCTAGCATGGGGATTGTGTACATTCATACGCAGATTTGTGTGGGGTACTAGGGTGGTTAATTTGGTGCTAGGGCGGGGTATTGTTAGAGGTTGTCCTGCTAGTAATTGGGGTGAATCTGAGGTGGTTGGAGTTGAGTCTGGAGTCATACCGTACTGACGACTACGAGTTTGTAAGAGGATTTCCTCCTTAGTGGTGAGGAGTATGATGCGGTCCACCAGATTTCCAGGTTGGGATGGACCTGGGTGAGATTATTTTCCCATCTGTTGTGAGTGAGGGACAGCTTATGGTTGAGTGTTAATGACTCCCTAATGAGGAATCATATTTTGCAAGACTATTGGTGTAGGGGTTTGTAGGTAATTTTGAGGTACCTTTGGTGGGCCTTATGGGGGAGGGGGTCGTTGTGGATTCATGGATTCCTTCATCTACTTGTAATCGCTGATCCAGAGGAAATGATGGGTGTAATGACCATATTCACCTCATACCATGCAAGAGAAATTGGTTTTGATATATATTTTTTTTCCATTGTTGTGGTTGGCCATTGTTATTACCCCCTTGGTGATTTTGGTTACCCTGATTTTGGTTACCTCTTGCTAGAGGGTTTTGTTGTTGGGGGTTGCCTTCCTATCCTTGGTTGTTGTTATTTTTATTCTTTCCCTTCTTACGGTTATTGTTGGGTTGATTATGGGGGTTATTTGTATTCAGTTGTTTAAAGGATTGAACTTGTTGAATAGGAGAAGGTTTAATAAAATTCACCCCTACCTGTTGTTGTCCATGTGGTGAGGAAACGAGTTAAGGGGGACTAGTAAAAGGGTAGTAAGAATTACCTTAAGGAGGGGGTTCGTATTGATTGTATGAGGTGGATGTTCCACTCCCACTATTGGAGTTGTATAAAGTGGTAGGTGGTGGACCTAGAAGTGTATTTTGTACATGATTGGATAGCGGCGTAGGTATGTTCCCACCCATCATGGGATTAGGTGGTACCATGAAGGTTAGTTGAGGATGAGGGAAGGATAGTATGGGTTCCCCCCATATGTAGGTTGGTATTGATTGGCCCCAAACGTGGGTATAGATTGAGAATATGGGTTAACATGGGTCATGGACCCTATCAACCCATTTATAGCATGTGATGCTTCTATTTTATCTTGGACAAAGGGTAGAGGACGAGGAGCATCTGGTAGAATCGAGTAGGGGTACACTGATTGGTAATATATGAGGTCAAACTGTTGAGCCTTTGTGATGCACTCATATTCAGTTTGAGGAAAGGTAGTAGCCACATTTTTGGCAATGACTGAGACTAGCAATTTGAGGAACCAATCTAGTCATTATTGGGGCATGGTATTGTTGTAGGAAAATCTGCCTGCGGACAAGTAGATCGACCTCTAGAGCTTGACCCTAACCCTAGACAGAAAAGTGCTTAACGTGGACACTGAATTTCTCTCAAATCTATCTAAGCCTAATGCATGAGAAGGAAGGATGTTAGAAGTACCTTTTATCCGACGTTTGTCCCTGCACGCTCTGAGTCGCGCTCCAATCTTTTGCTCTTCGCTGAGGTCTGTGGACAAAACAAGATACGACCACTTCCTACTCTACTAACATTAGCTTGAAAACAGATCTATCACTAAATGATAAGTTTATGTAACATCAAACACAAACTAGAAAGAAACAGGCCAAGCATGTCATATTAATGAGAATAACGACAG
>JASDQU010948535.1:3465-13565 GCA_032191745.1 Picea mariana
ATGGCAGCTTGTGAAAACCAGTTTACTGGCACAACTGTGCAAGGATTTTATTTGAAAACCAGAGGTCTAGAAGATATAATTATAAAAATTGTTGAAATAAACAACAAGACATCTTCAACACTTGTTCAAAATTTGTTTCTAGCACTTGATTTGTCAACAATATTTTTTTGTCAGCTTGCAAAAATTCAGTTTTACAACATTAGTCAGATAGATTCTCTCTGGTCACTTCAGAATTCTAGAGGGTTTTTTAGATTTTTCATGGTTTTTCATAGAAATAAGCTCAATAGAAGAGACCAATTTATTCGAGTTTTTCTTCTTAGTTCCAAAGTTTTATCATTGCAGTAGGTTAGATATTTTTACTAGACATCACAATTCAGATCTCACTTGTAAAAATATTCTATTCAGAGTTATTTTTACAGTTTCATACTTTTCTACAGTTACATTCACTTTTTGTAGCTACCGAAAGACACCTGTATTTGTTCTTCAAACAACTATTAGTCATTAATTCCTTTTTAAGAAACTTGCAAGCACGAGATTAGGACAAGTTGTGTGTTTTATGCAAATTGTCATGAAATTCAATTCTGGAAACTTCATTTGTAGTAGATTCAAATCTTCTTTTTTATCATTAGCATCAGATATTCTTCTTCAACATCAACATCAAATATTATTGTTCAACATTACAATCAAATCTTCTTCTTAAACATTACAATTAGATCTTCTTCTTCAACATTACAATTAGATCTTATTCTTCAACATCAACATCAAATCTTCTTCAGCAACAACACCAAAACTTCTTCAACATCAACATCAGATCTTCTTCTTCAGCATCAACATTAGATCATGTTCTTCAGTAGCAACATTCTTTAGTATTATTCATCAACATGAGAAGTATTCATCTTCAATTCTAGAAATTTCACTTAAAGTATGAAACAATAAAATCATTAGTTCCAACAATAGAACCAACAATTCACATTCAGTTTTTCTTCAGCATCAGTTCCAGAGGTGATGAATTCTACTCACTACAGGTAAAATCATAGAAGTAACAACTTTTTAAATCATTCATGCAATTATAATTATGGATTATGTATAGGATGGAAAAAAACATGAACTTCAAAACATGTATACACTATTTTCCTAAGCCTATTCTATCCATTTTCTTGAATTCAATGCTATGCCTTTGAGAACTTACCTTAACTTTGCAATTTCGCAAATTAAAACACTCTATACATAATATTAATATGCATGGTGAAAATTTATTTTTCGGCATGAATTATATTACAGAGTGATTGATTGGACCAACAAGTCAATCCAATCATGAAGGAGGGCCACCACGAATTGAAATGCTGACATGGAAAAAATGATGTGAACGTTTATATAGTTTTGAATTAATATTAAGCTTCATCCTCACCGAAATCACCCGAAATTTACACCCTATTTGTAAAATCTGCCTTTATTCATTATTATTCCTCATCTTTCCCCATGAAAAAGAGTCTTGTTTTGTTTGAAACTGTCACTAACTATGGAAAATTTGAAGCATGGGACCTGTGGTGAGATGTGATCTGATTGGAATTGAACTTTTGGAGTGAAATGCATGAGGAGATTCTAGAAAGATGGATGGTTTCACTTTCTACATAGATTTCAAGGGCGACAAGCAAGAAACCAAGGTGTTTGCAAAAATTTTCGATGGCACGAAGGCCCAAATAAATGATCTCGAGCTAAAATTGATTGAGGCATTCATTTCACAAGTGACAAGTCTGCTTTAGGGTGGTGAACCATGGTTAAAAAATGAAAGAATCTGATTCAGGAGCATTGCCATAAACATTCAATGAGGCAAAGTGGAGGAAAACTCAGCGTCCAACGTGCACATTCAAAGTGTTTTGGATTCCAAGGAGCGCACGTCACTTTGATGTTTTGAAAGTATTGTAATTAAAGGCCCCGTAATATTTTGAGGCAAGAACCATTGTAAACAATCCAGGAGTTTGTAATTTTTTAATTATTGAAGGATTGTACAGATTTAGAGCATCGACTCATATCTATATTGTAAATGGTCATTTATTTTTGATAAGATTAGTGGTAGGATGCTTTAATTATGGTTTTAAAGCACTAGAGTAGTTCGAAGGAAGGCTTGAGAATCCCCTCCATATATAAATGTATGTGATCTATACCCAAAAGAGGCTGCTAAAAGTTGTTGTTATTGCTGCTGAGGTTATTATGATTGCTGCTGAGAAAGAGAAATTGAAGAGTTGTTGTAACTCTTGTAAATGTTTTGATGAAGGAATATAAGAGAGGAGATTTGATTCACATGTACGGGTTTTCTTATGTCTGAGTTATTTAGGTAATGTTATGTTATTTATTTTCTATGTTTATATGCCTGTGTGTGTGTTTCATGGTTGAATGAATGAACCTTTGGTGTTCTATATGTTTCAATTGTGTATCTTGTAAAATCCTGGTGCAAGGAGTGCATAGTGCGCACGCAAGGAGTGCGAAGGAAGAGTCGTTTATAGACTCAATAGCTTAGGAGAGATAGAGTGAATTTTGTAGAGTGAGTGAAAGGAGTGCACATATACTTGTTTGAGTATAAAATATTGAAGGATAGACCCATGCAAGGCGTACATAGGGCCAACACTTAGTGAAGTGTTGAAAGAGTCTCAAGGAGAGCGAGCACAAGGAGTGCGCAGGGGAGATTTTTCTAAGTCTCAAAGCTTAGGAGAAGTAGTGCAAGTGTGTGCTAGCAGACAATGTAGGTTCTATATGGAGAAGGAGTGCAAAGCATGTGCCAAAGCCTAAGTCCTTTAAGGTAATTAGACCTTAGGATGAATAGAGAGCGAAGGTCCTTGGAGAAAGGATTCATCTTGTTTGGAGGATGAGCAAACAAGATCCGTTTAGGAGAAGCCATAGTTTTTCAGAAACATCCAATATGGAGAAGGTGTGCGGGTGTTAACCCTTTAATGCCTTCGGGCTTCATGAATTCAACAATTTTAGGGTGTGTGTTGTGGAGGAGACAAATTTTTTGAAGTGCCGGAGTCCGAAATGAATCTGGACCATTGGTAGATGGGGGACACATTTCCGCAGATAAACAATTATCCGATAGTCTGGGAGAATAGAGGTGTAAAGTGTTTTGGCTCAAGAACACTCGAAGGCTGGAGTAGATATCGACTGTCTATTGAGAGGGAAACGTGGATCATAGATCCATCCCTTCGTTAGTTCGACATTAAGAGGATTTGAAGTGTTATACTGTGAAAATATTTGAAGATTGGAGTCCCAAAATTTTTGTGGACTGTAGTTCAAGGCGTGTGATGCGAAATGTTGATCCCCACCTCTGTTAGACTATTCACCAGTTCGACTGTCGAAAGGATTGTTCTATGTTGTAGTTGGAACTCCTGAAGCTCAGAGCTCCGAAGTGGTGGAGTTCCTGCAGGTTAAAGAGCTTAGCCCATGGTTTTGGCCTGAAGTCACGTGGAATTCTATGCTGAGAAGACAAGATCCTCACAAATGTGAATTTGTGTGTGGGGAAAAGGATAAAGGCCCGTGGTATAGAATTTTGAGGGTCCAATGAGGACCCTAGAGGAGAATGATCCTTAGACAAGGAGGTCACACGAGCCCCTGGGAGTGGTGGGGGTTTGCATCAAGTGGTATCAGAGCAGGAAAAAATCTCTGTGAGAAAAATAAAATTTAGAATCATGCCGCCTGTTAACACATATGATGTATAGGTATTTATGTCATGATATTATCCATCATGATAAGGATAATCCGACATGAGTCACACCTTGTTTTCTTTTGCATCATTACCTTCACAGGTCACACCTCCATGGTTGTACTCAAAGTATCCCCTTTGTCACTATAAATCCATTCAAGTGTGCAAGATAAGTTTGATTTGGTGCTGTGAACTGGTGGAAGAAGAGGGTTGGAGGTTAGGCAACTTTCATGCATCTGAGTGAAAATATGAAATTACCAGCATCAACCTCGTAGCCATCAGGTACTCCATGAGATTTTTTGTCTTTTTTGGAGGTCAAGAAAGGGTTTATCTACCTGATTTTCCTTTGGTTCCGTGAATTGGCACAAGCGCTGTGAATTGAGACAGGCGTTGCGGAATTTCCTGTAGCATCTTCTTTTACAGATTTGATCATAAATACAAAATGGTGATGTGGGTTTCTATGAAATGTTTTGTGGAGGAAGATGATATCCTTGTTGACTTGCTGACCAAATTTATGCCTGACCTAGTTTGGTATTTGAGAGAAACAATTAAAACACCATTGCGCTGTGAAATGTGATGCAAACTTTTTGTTTTGCATAGTTGTTGGATATTCGCCTTGTTGGGAGGTTTCCACCTGTCAAGGAGGTTTCAAATGACTTCTCATGGATGAGATAGATGTCAAGGGATACATGCAACTGAGTTTTATCTCTATTAAATACCTCATGCAGTGAGTTGGAAACAATTTATTAATGACTTCCAAAAATTTCTTGAAAATTAGCAGTTTGGTGGATTTTTGTCTCTTTAACTATTGCCACCTATCTGCAAGGCCTAGAATCCAATGAAAGAAATGGGATTTGATATCATCAGGATATTTTGATGTTATTTTCTGTTTAATGAATGAGGGATCACTTGGAGAGGGGTTGGATTCATGATCCAAGAGAGGAGAGAGATGGAGGAGTAGTTTAGTTTCTCAATTGTACGCCGAAGGGCTTGTTGTAATTAACATTTCCGCCATTAGAGATTCATGAGGGTTGTTTATAAGAATTTATGTTATTTTTTATCATATTACTTTGTCATAATGCTTGAATGGAATTGCAGGCATTGAAGATTAATGGTTTTTCATGAAGCAGGAAATTCATGAGCTGCAAATGATTTGTAGTAATTGCCTCCTTTCATAATCTATGTTCTAGTTATCTCTTAAGTCATTTTTGCAGAGATGATATTTTCTTGATAATATTCTTCTTTTTGTTATATTTCTTATATCTCCATCCATCAATTATATCCATTTTGGTCTGGTATGAGCTTGAGTGCCTCTGAGCTAAAGGATGTGTTGACTCCATGCCCAATGGAATGACTTTGCAGATTGTTTGCTACCCTCTTTTTTTCTCTTCCTTACTGATCCACCCTTTTAAAATTGATTTAATTTTTCAGGTTCGAATGGTTGATGTAAAATACCTATTTAGTAATTTTAATGAAACAGATCTTACTCTAGTTTTTGATGTATCAGACTTGATGAAATCTTATTTAATGAAAGTTAGTTCTCTTTTTTCCATCTTATCACTCTCACTCTGAAATTGTACTGTCATTGAAGGATTCAAATGATATTTTTTAGCTGTATGACAATGGATGTTTGATTGTGATATTGTTATAGTTTTTTCAGAGTTTTGTATGCTTAGATTTAAGAAGTTCTTGTATTTGAAGCATTTCCCTTCTTTGTCTACTGGCATAGCCTGAATCTAGTGGTAGATTCACTTCATTTTCTTACAAGGTCTTCTTCCTATCCACACTAATATTTAAAACCCTGACCTCATCTAAAAAAGACCTTGTTTGCTGATGCACTTTATCAAGAATTCCATGTGTTTTGACATTGCTGAACTGAGTTTTATCCATTTGATGCCACATTTTAATACTTATCTCATAAACCTTTTTGATGGGTACTGAGCTTGCGCTTTAGCAGTCAAAGTGTAACTTTCAGTGCTAACAGTGCTGAGAAGATGTCAAGAGAGACCTGTAGTCAATGCATCCATGGAAGAGGAAATGAGACAATGTTGTGCAAGGTTGGACGCCATGGAGACAACACAAAGAAGAGCACCTAAAGCTGGTGACATCAATGAAGCTGAAAGTGAAGATGTAGAAGCAGAATAAGTTGTAGGAGAACAACCAACATAGGAGCGATTGCTGAGAGATGTTATCAAGTTGGGAACCAAAGAAAAGATGGAAGTCCCGATGTATGAAGATAATTTAAATGTGGAAGAATTTCTTGACTGGATAAGTGCTAGGTACATTAATGGATTGAGGTACAAAATCCAGGATGAGATTAGCATGATGAAAATGAGAATTGTGAAAGATTCTTCTCAAGTAGCCCTGGAGGTAGAAGAAATGTTGACAAGGAAGTAGAGTAAACAAAAGAGGGGAAATAATACTAATAGAGGAAGAGGAACTGTCAGAGAAAAGTTCTAGAAGCCCATAGGAGAAGCTAGAAGATATAAAAATCAGATAGAGAGAGGAGGAATTTCTAGAGGAGGACACTATGGAGGAAGAAATTATTTTCCCAGAGGTAGAGGAAGATGTAGAGGAGGAGATGTGAAGTGTTATGCCTGTGGAAAAACCAGGCACATGTCTTGGGAATGTCCTGAAAAGAAAAATGCAGTAGTCGGAGAAGCTCACATTTCTGCAGCGCAGAAGAAGAATGTGGAGACAAATATGAAGGCAGAAGCAATAGAAGAGGGAAGATCACTCATGATGAGGAAATCTCTTGTAAGGATAGAAAAAGAGGTATCAGAACCAGTCCAGAGGAATAGTTTATTCATAAGTACTTGCAAGACTAGAGATAGGGTATGCAAGGTGATCATAGACAATGGGAGCACTGATAACTTGGTATCCGCGGAGATGGTGGAAAATCTTAAGCTCGAGATGACTACACATCTAAATTCATACAAGGTGTTTTTGTTGCAGAAAGGACGTCAAGTGATGGTAAGTCGACAATGTAAAGTTGAGTTTAAAATAGGTGGGTATAGGGATGAATTTTTATGTGATGTTATACCCATGGATGTTTTTCATGTTCTGTTGGGAAGACATTGGAAATATGATAGGAATGTGATACATGATGGGAGGAAAAACACTTATACCCTTGAGAATAATGGGTGTAAGCATATGTTTTTGCCAATAGAAGATAAAGGAGTCAAAGAGGAAGCTAGTCATAGTATACTTCTCATGAGTGAGAAGAAACTCTTAAAGAAGTTAAGAAATACTAGAAAATGCAATTTTCTGTTGTAGGTAAGCCATGAGACATTCTCACAATAAATTCTATGAATTATTTTGCTGTAGAGGTTCAAGAGTTATTGGATGAGTTTGCTGATATTGTGGTGGATGAGTTACCTCACTCTTTATTGCCCATCAGGAGTATCAATCACCATATTGATCTTATTCTAGAATAAATTTTTCAGAAAAAAGAAGCATACAGATTAACCCCTAAAAAGAATGAAGAGGTCAAGGAGAAATTCCAAGAGTTGTTGGATAAAGGTTTGATCAGGGAAAGTTTGAGCTCGTGTGCCATACCAACTGTGTTGAGTCCGAAGAAGGATGGAGGTTGGAGAATGTGTAGAGATTTTAGAGCCATCAACAAGATAACCATCAGGTATAGATTTCCTTTACCCAGAATGGATGATTTGATGGATTGTTTGAGTGGAGCTAGTTATTTTTCCGAAATAGAATTGAAGATTGGTTATCATCAGATCAGGATGAGAGAGGGAGATGAATGGAAAACATCATTCAAAACAAATGAAGGATTGGATGGGTGGATTGTCATGGAATTTGGATTAACAAATGCACCAAGTACGTTTATGAGATTGATGAATGAAGTACTCAAATATTTTATTGGTAAGTTTTTGATTCTTTCTTTAGATGATATCCTGATTTTCAGTAAGATTGAAGAGGAGCATTTAAGAAATTTGATGTATGTGTTGAGAAGGTTGCAACAGGAGAAACTATTGGTGAATATGAAGAAATGTTCTTTTATGAAAACAAAACTTGTGTATTTGGGGTTTGTAATCTCTTCAAATGAATTGTAGATGGATCCAGAGAAGGTGATGGAAATAAGAGAATGGCCTTCTCCAAGAAGCGTGTTTGAAGTAAGTAGTTTTCATGGGTTGGTGAGTTTTTACCGGAAATTCTTCAGGAATTTCAGTAGTATTTGTGCACCCATAATGGACACCATAAATAAGGAGCATGGATTTTAACTGGAAGGATGAAGTTGAGAAGGGATTTAGAGTGTTGAAATAAAAGATAACAAAACAACCTGTTTTAGTTCTACCAGATTTTAAGAAGAGTTTTCAGATAAAATGTGATGCAAGTGGAGTAGCCATTGGCACAGTTTTAAGTCAAGATAATAAGCCTATTGCATATTTAAGTGAGAAGCTGCATGATGTTAAGAGGAAGCATTCAACACATGAGAAGGAAATTTATGCTGTAATTCAAGCTTTGAAAATATGGAGGCATTATCTTATCCCGAAGGAGTTTTTTTTGTATACTGATAATCAAGCTTTGTAGTTTATAACCAGAAAAGAGAAATTGAACCAAAGACATGCCAAATGGGCAGAATTCATTCAAAATTTTACTTTTGTTATTAATCATATTAGTGGAATAGCTAACAAATTTGCAGATGATTTGAGCAGGAGATGTTTGATCTTGTAAGAATTCCAAGTGGAGACTTTGGGATTTGAACACCTCAAGGAGATGTATCAAGAAGACTCAGATTTCAAGGAAGCTTATAAAGAATGTGAGAACCCTTTGATAAGAGAAAAAAAAATCAATGGATGGAGTATCTAATACAAGACGAACTCTTATTCAAGGTAAGTCAGTTGTGTATCCTGAAATTCTCAATGAGGGACAATTTTCTAAAGGAGAAACATAGCGGTGGATTGGTTGGACACTTTGGCCATGATAAAACATATGTGCATTTGATTTCCTCATACTGTTGGCCAGGAATGATGTTTGATGTGAAGAATTTCATGGACAAATGAAAAATATGCCAATATGCTAAAGGAAAGAAACAAAACACTGGATTGTATCAACCATTTCCTATTCCAGACAGGCCATGGGATACTATAAGTATGTATTTTGTTCTAGGATTGCCAAGAATCCAGAGGGGAAGTGATTCAATATTTTTGGTGGTTGAAAGATTTTCAAAGATGACACATTTCACACAATGTTATAAAACCAGTGATGCTACCCATATAGCGGATTTAGTTTTCAAGGATATTGTGAGATTGCATGGGTTTCCCAGGAGTATAGTTTCAGACAGACATAGTAAATTTGTGGGACACTTTTGGAGGACCTTATGGAAAGAAGTTGGGGAAAAGTTTGTATTTCAGTTCTGCATATAATGCTTAGACAAACAAACAGAATGAGGTAGTGAATCAAAGTTTAGGGAATCTTTCAAGGAGTTTGGTCACTGAACATAATAGTCGGTGGGATCAAATTATGCCCCAAGTAGAGTTTGCATATAATGACTCACCTAATAGGAGTTGCTGGTAAGATTCCATTCCAAATAGTATATGGGTCACATCCAAGAGGAATTTTAGAATTAATATATTTTGGATGAGATGAATTCTGAAGTGCAGAAGCAGAGGATTTTGTTGCACAAATGCAGAAGTTGCATGATCAGATCAAAGGACAACTACATAATAGCATCCATAAATAAAAGAGCATAGTAGAACAAAGAAGAAGAGATGTTAATTTTGAAATAGGAGATCAAGTTTTAGCACACTTGAGGAAGGAAATATTTCCAAAAGGGAAATATAATAATTTGAAGATGAAGATGTTGATACTGAGAGGGGGGTGAATCAGTATCAAGTACATTTTAAAAACCTTTTTCAAATTATGCTTAAACCATTCAATTATATCCAATGAGAAATGAACAATAGTATAAGAGTTACACCAATACACCACAATACACCATGCACAATATATGAGAAACAATCAATAGTTTTTGTTCAAGGGAAGTAATGACTTCCAAAGGTAGCTACAGCTTCCAAATGTAAAGCGAGAGATAAACCTCCAAGAGGAGGATAAAATCCTCCAATATCAAGAGATATTTGAACTCTTTATCCTTGCCCCTTCCTTCCACCCAAGAATATATGAGAGATAATAACACTTTACATTAAATCATCACCATCAACCAATCATCACATAAAACCTGATAATGCTTTCTGAGACTTCTTGAATTTCTGTAATTATTCAATTCTTGGAGTACTCTGATCCTGTAGATAATGTTACTCAATGTATTCTCTGAAAATCCTCTAATTTTCACTCCTTGAATCCTCCCCAAAAAGAGGTTATAGAAAGAATGGTAGACTTTATTCAATTCTGGTCTGTTCAGAAGACCCAACTTGTACAGCATGCCCTG
>JASDQU010948535.1:14028-25657 GCA_032191745.1 Picea mariana
GCTAAAGAGCTGTTGTAACTCTTGTAAATGTTTTGATGAAGTAATATAAGAGAGGATATTTGATTCACATGTATGAGTTTTCTTATGCCTGAGTTATTTGGATAATGTTATGTTATTTATTTTCTGTGTTTATATGCCCGTGTGCGTGTTTCATCTTTGGTGTTCTATATGTTTCAATTGTCTATCTTGTGAAATCCTGGTGCAAGGAGTGCATAGTGCCCACACAAGGAGTGCGAAGGAAGAGTCGTTTATAGACTCAATAGCTTAGGAGAGATAGAGTGAATTTTGTAGAGTGAGTGAAAGGAGTGCACATATACTTGTTTGAGTATAAAAGATTGAAGGATAGACCCATGCAATGCGTGCACAGGGACAAAACTTAGTGAAGTGTTGAAAGATTCTCAAGGAGAGCGATCACAAGGAGTGCGCAGGGGAGATTTTTCTAAGTCTCAAAAGCTTAGGAGAAGTAGTGCAAGTGTGTGCTAGGAGACAATGTAGGTTCTAGACGGAGAAGGAGTGCAAAGCATGTGCCAAAGCCTAAGTCCTTTAAGGTTATTAGACATCAGGATGAATAGAGAGAGAAGGTACTTGGAGAAAGGATTCATCTTGTTTGGAGGACGAGCAAACAAGATCCGTTCAGGAGAAGCCATAGTTTTTCAGAAACATCCAATATGGAGAAGGTGTGCGGGTGTTAACCCTTTAATTCCTTCGGGCTTCATGAATTCAACAATTTTAGGGTGTGTGTTGTGGAGGAGACAAATTTCTTGAAGTGCCAGAGTTCGAAATGAATCTAGACCATTGGTAGATGGGGGACACATTTCCGCAGATAAACAATTATCCGATAGTCTGGGAGAACAGAGGTGTAAAGTGTTTTGGCTCAAGAACACTCGAAGGCTGGAGTAGATATTGACTATCTATTGAGAGGGACATGTGGATCATAGATCCATCCCTTCGTTAGTTCGATGTTCAGAGGATTTGAAGTGTTATACTGTGAAAATATTTGAAGATTGGAGTCCCAAAATTTTTGTGGATTGTAGTTCAAGGCTTGTATTGCAAACTGTTGATCCCCACCTCTGTTAGACTATTCACTAGTTCGACGTTCGAAAGGATTGTTGTGTGTTGTAGTTGGAACTCCTGAAGCTTAGAGCTCCGAAGTGGTGGAGTTCCTACGGGTTAAAGAGCTTAGCCCATGGTTTTGGCCTGAAGTCATGTGGAATTCTATGCTGAGAAGACAAGACCCTCACAAATGTGAATTTGTGTGTGGGGAAAAGGATAAAGGCCCGTGGTATAGAATTTTGAGGGTCCAATGAGGACCCTAGAGATAATTCATCTCCCTAGAGAGAATGATCCTTAGGCAAGGGGGTCACACGAGCCCCTGGGAGTGGTGGGGGTTTGCATCAAGTGGTATCAGAGCAAGACAAAATCTCTGTGAGAAAAATAAAATTTAGAATCATGCCGCCTGTTAACACATATGATGTATAGGTATTTATGTCATGATATTATCCATCATGATAAGGATAATCCGACATGAGTCACACCTTGTTTTCTTTTGCATCATTACCTTCACAGGTCACACCTCCATGGTTGTACTCAAAGTATTCCCTTTCTCACTATAAATCCATTCAAGTGTGTAAGATAAGTTTGATTTGGTGCTGTGAACTGGTGGAAGAAGAGGGTTGGAGGTTAGGCAACTTGCATGAATTTGAGTGAAAATATGAAATTACCAGCATCAACCTCGTAGCGATCAGGTACTCCATGAGATTTTTTGTCTTGTTTGGAGGTCAAGAAAGGGTTTATCTACTTGATTTTCCTTTGGTGCCGCGAATTGGCACAGGCGCTGTGAATTGAGACAGGCATTGCGTAATTTCCTGTAACATTTTCTTTTACAGATTTGATCATAAATTCAAAACGGTGATGTGGGTTTCTATGAAATGTTTTGTGGAGGAAGATAATATCCTTGTTGACTTGCTGACCAAATTTCTGCCTGACCCAGTTTGGTATTTGAGAGAAACAATTAAAACACCATTGCGCTGTGAGATGTGCTGCAAACTCTTTGTTTTGCATAGTTGTTGGATATTCTCCTTGTTGGGAGGTTTCCACCTATCAAGGAGGTTTCAAATGACTTCTCATGGGTCAGATAGATGTCAAGGGATACATACAACTAAGTTTTATTTCCATTAAATACCTCATGCAGTGAGTTGGAAACAATTTATTAATGACTTCCAACAATTTCTTGAAAATTAGCAGTTTGTTGGATTTTTGTCTCTTTAACTATTGCCACCTATCTCCAAGGCCTAGAATCCAATGAAAGAGATGGGATTTGATCTCATCAGGATATTTTGATGTTATTTTCTGTTTAATGAATGAGGGATCTCTTGGAGAGGGGTTGGATTCATGATCCAAGAGAGGAGAGAGCTGGAGGAGTAGTTTAGTTTCTCAATTGTACGCCGAAGGGCTTGTTGTAATTAACATTTCTGCCATAAGAGATTCATGAGAGTTGTTTATAAGAATTTATGTTATTTTTTATCATTTTACTTTGTCATAATGCTTGAATGGAATTGCAGGCGTTGAAGATTAATGGTTTTTCATGAAGCAGGAAATTCATGAGCTGCAAATGATTTGTAGTAATTGCCTCCTTTCATAATCTATGTTCGAGTTATCTTTTAAGTCATTTTTGCAGAGATGATATTTTCTTGATGATATTCTTCTTTTTGTTATATTTCTTATATCTCCATCCATCAATTATATCCATTTTGGTCTGGTATGAGCTTGAGTGCCTCTGAGCTGTAGGATGTGTTGACTCCATACCCAATGGAATGACTTTGTAGATTGTTTGCTACCCTGTTTCTTTCTCTTCCTTACTGATCCACCCTTTTAAAATTGATTTAATTTTTCAGGTTCGAATGGTTGATGTAAAATACCTATTTAGTAATTTTAATGAAACAGATCTTACTCTGGTTTTTGATGTATCAGACTTGATGAAATTTTATTTAATGAAAGTTAGTTCTCTTTTTTCCATCTTATCTCTCTCACTCTGAAATTGTACTGTCATTGAAGGATTCAAATGATATTTTTTAGCTGTATGACAATGGATGTTTGATTGTGATATTGTTATAGTTTTTTCAGAGTTTTGTATGCTTAGATTTAATAAGTTCTTGTATCTAAAGCATTTCCCTTCTTTGTCTACTGGCATAGCTTGAATCTAGTGGTAGATTCACTTCATTTTCTTACTAGGTCTTCTTCCTATCCACACTAATATTTAAAACCCTGACCTAATCTAAAAAATACCTCGTTTGCTGATGCATTTTATCAAGAATTCCATGTGTTTTGACATTGCTGAACTAAGTTTTATCCATTTGACACCACATTTTAAGACTTATCTCATAAACCTTTTTGATGGGTACTGAGCTTGCGCTTTAGCAGTCAAAGTGTAACTTTCAGTGCTAATAGTGCTGAGAAGATGTCAAGAGAGACCTGTAGTCAATGCATCCATGGAAGAGGAAATGAGACAACATTGTGCAAGCTTGGACGCCATGGAGACAACACAAAGAAGAGCACCTAAAGCTGGTGACATCAATGAAGATGAAAGTGAAGATATAGAAGAAGAATAAGTTGTAGGAGAACAACCAACATAAGAGCGATTGCTGAGAGATGTTATCAAGTTGGGAACCAAAGAAAAGATGGAAGTCCCGATGTATGAAGATAATTTAAATGTGGAAGAATTTCTTGACTGGATAAGTGCTAGGTACATTAATGGATTGAGGTACAAAATACAGGATGAGATTAGCATGATGAAAATGAGAATTGTGAAAGATTCTTATCAGGTAGCCCTGAAGGTAGAAGAAAAGTTGTCAAGGAAGTAGAGTCAACAAAAGAGGGGAAATAATCCTAATAGAGGAAGAGGAACTGTCAGAGAAAATTTCTAGAAGCCCATAGGAGAAGCTAGAAGATATAACAATCAGATAGAGAGAGGAGGAATTTCTAGAGGAGGACACTATGGAGGAAGAAATTATTTTCCCAGAGGTAGAGGAAGATGTAGAGGAGGAGAAGTGAAGTGTTATTCCTATGGAAAAACCAGGCACATGTCTTGGGAATGTCCTGAAAAGAAAAATGCAGTAGTCGGAGAAGCTCACATTTCTGCTGCGCAGAAGAAGAATGTGGAGACAAATATGAAGGCAGAAGAAATAGAAGAGGGAAGATCACTCATGATGAGGAAATCTCTTGTAAGGATAGAAAAAGAGGTATGAGAACCAGTCCAAAGGAATATTTTATTCATAAGTACTTGCAAGACTAGAGATAGGGTATGCAAGGTGATCATAGACAATGGGAGCACTGATAACTTGGTATCCGCGGAGATGGTGGAAAATCTTAAGCTAGAGACGACTGCACATCTGAATTCGTACAAGGTGTTGTGGTTGCAGAAAGGACTTCAAGTGATGGTAATTCAACAATGCAAAGTTGAGTTTAAAATAGGTGGGTATAGGGATGAATTTTTATGTGATGTTATACCCATGGATGTTTTTCATGTTCTGTTGGGAAGACATTGGAAATATGATAGGAATGTGATACATGATGGGAGGAAAAATAGTTATACCCTTGAGAAGAATGGGTGTAAGCATATGTTTCTGCCAATAGAAGATAAAGGATTCAAAGAGGAAGCTAGTCATAGTATACTTCTCATGAGTGGGAAGAAACTCTTAAAAGAAGTTAAGAAATACTAGAAAATGCAATTTTCTGTTGTAGGTAAGCCATATAAATTCTCACAATAAATTCTATGAATTATTTTCCTGTAGAAGTTCAAGTGTTATTGGATGAGTTTGTTGATATTGTGGTGGATGAGTTACCTCACTCTTTACCGCCCATCAAGAGTATCAATCACCATATTGATCTTATTCTAGAAGAAATTTTTCAGAAAAAAGAAGCATACAGATTAACCCCTAAAAAGAATGAAGAGGTCAAGGAGAAATTCCAAGAGTTGTTGGATAAAGGTTTGATCAGGGAAAGTTTGAGCTCGTGTGCCATACCAACTGTGTTGAGTCCGAAGAAGGATGGAGGTTGGAGAATGTGTGCAGATTCTAGAGCCATCAACAACATAACCATCAGCTATAGATTTCCTTTACCCAGAATGGATGATTTGATGGATTGTTTGAGTGGAGCTAGTTATTTTTCCAAAATAGAATTGAAGATTGGTTATCATCAGATTAGGATGAGAGAGGGAGATGAATGGAAAACATCATTCAAAACAAATGAAGGATTGGATGGGTGGATTGTTATGCCATTTGGCTTAACAAATGCACCAAGTACGTTTATGAGATTAATGAATGAAGTCTCAAATATTTTATTTTTAAGTTTTTGATTCTTTATTTAGATGATATCCTGATTTTCAGTAAGATTGAAGAGGAGCATTTAAGAAATTTGATGTATGTGTTGAGAAGGTTGCAGCAGGAGAAACTATTGGTGAATTTTAAGAAATGTTCTTTTATGAAAACAGAACTTGTGTATTTGGGGCTTGTAATCTCTTCAAATGAATTGTAGATGGATCCAGAGAAGGTGATGGAAATAAGAGAATGGCCTTCTCCAAGAAGCATGTTTGAAGTAAGTAGTTTTCATGGGTTGGTGAGTTTTTACCGAAAATTCTTCAGGAATTTCAGTAGTATTTGTGCACCCATAATGGACACCATAAATAAGGAACATGGATATTTTAACTGGAAGGAAGAAGCTGAGAAGGGATTTAGAGTGTTGAAATAAAAGATAACAAAACAACCTGTTTTAGTTCTACCAGATTTTAAGAAGATTTTTCAGATAAAATGTGATGCAAGTGGAGTAGCAATTGGCACAGTTTTAAGTCAAGATAATAAGCCTATTGCATATTTAAGTGAGAAGCTGCATGATGTTAAGAGAAAGTATTCAACATATGAGAAGGAACTTTATGCTGTAATTCAAGCTTTGAAAATATGGAGGCATTATCTTATCTCGAAGGAGTTTTTTTTGTACACTGATAATCAAGCTTTGTAGTATATAACCAGAAAAGAGAATTTGAACCAAAGAGATGCCAAATGGGTAGAATTCATGCAAAATTTTACTTTTGTTATTAATCATATTAGTGGACTAGCTAACAAATTTGCAGATGATTTGAGCAGGAGATGTTTGATCTTGTAAGAATTCCAAGTGGAGACTTTGGGATTTGAACACCTCAAGGAGATGTATCAAGAAGACTCAAATTTCAAGGAAGCTTATAAAGCATGTGAGAACCCTTTGATAAGAGAAAAAAAATCAATGGATGGAGTATCTAATACAAGACGAACTCTTATTCAAGGTAAGTCAGTTGTGTATCCTGGAATTCTCAATGAGGGACAATTTGCTAAAGGAGAAACATAGCGGTGGATTGGTTGGACACTTTGGCCATGATAAAACATATGCGCAGTTGAGTTCTTCATACTGTTGGTCAGGAATGATGTTTGATGTGAAGAATTTCATGGAAAAATGAAAAATATGCCAATATTCTAAAGGAAAGAAACAAAACACTGGATTGTATCAACCATTGCCTATTCCAGATAGGCCATGGGATGCTATAAGTATGTATTTTTTTCTAGGATTTCCAAGAAGCCAGAGGGGAAGTGATTCAATATTTGTGGTGGTTGAAAGATTTTCAAAGATGACACATTTCACACAATTTTATAAAACCAGTGATGCTACCCATATAGCGGATTTAGTTTTCAAGGAGATTGTGAGAATGCATGGGTTTCCTAGGAGTATAGTTTCAGACAGACATACTAAATTTGTGGGACACTTTTGGAGGACCTTATGGAAGAAGTTGGGGAAAAGTTTGTATTTCAGTTCCGCATATAATCCTTTGACAAACAGACAGAATGAGGCAGTGAATCAAAGTTTAGGGAATCTTTCAAGGAGTTTGGTCACTGAACATAACAGTCGGTGGGATCAAATTATGCCCCAAGTAGAGTTTGCATATAATGACTCACCTAATAGAAGTACTGGTAAGATTCCATTCCAAATAGTATATGGGTCGCATCCAAGAGGAATTTTAGAATTAATATATTTTGGATGAGATGAATTCCGAAGTGCAGAAGCAGAGGATTTTGCTGCACAAATGCAGAAGTTGCATGATCAGATCAAAGGACAACTACATAATAGCATCCATAAATAAAAGAGCATAGTAGAACAAAGAAGAAGAGAGGTTAATTTTGAAATAGGAGATCAAGTTTTAGCACGCTTGAGGAAGGAAAGATTTCCAAAGGGGAAATATAATAATTTGAAGATGAAGAAGATAGGACCTTGTAAGATTGTCAGAAAATTCACTATAAATTCTTATGAGATTAAATTTCTAGAGGACACTGGAATATAACCAATATTCAATGTAGCAGACTTATACCCTTACAGGATGGATGATACATAAGGGATAGATGATCGAGAGAAGATTCAGTGGAAACGATAGATGCCCATAGTAGAGAAGCCACAGATAGAGAATATTTTGGATCAAAAGATTGCTAAGAGGACTAGGAGAAAAGTTTATTATGAGTATTTGGTTAAATGTAACGAACATCCAACAAAATATGCTAGTTGGATAACTGAAACTGATATCCAGAAGCATGGAAAGAGAGTTGAGGAGCTCATGGAAAATAGTCCATGAATCATTTTGTCCAAAGGAGTATGATGTAGGAGCATCACCATCAACATTCAATGAGGCCAAGTGGAGGAAAAATCAGCGTAAAATGTGTGCATTCAAAGTGTTTTGGATTCCAGGGAGAGCACGTCACTTTAATGTTTTGAAATTATTGTAAGTAGAGGCCCCGTAAGATTTTGAAGCAAGAGCCATTGTAAACAATCCAGGAGGTTGTAATTTATTTAATGCCTGAAGGATTGTATGGATTTAGAGAATTGACTCATATATATATTGCAAATGCTCATTTATTTGTGATAATATTAGTGGTAGGATGCTTTAATTATGATGTGAAAGCACTAGAGTAGTCAGAAGGAAGGCTCAAGAATCCCCTCCATGTGTAAATGTATGTAATATATGCCCAAAAGAGGCTGCTGAAAGTTGATGGTATTGTTTCTAAGGTTATTGTGATTGCTACTAAGAATGAGAAGATGAAGAGCTATTGGAACTCTTGTAAATGTTTTGTTGAAGGAATATAAGAGAGGAGATTTGCTTCACATGTCTGAGTTTGCTTATCTCTGAGTTATTTGGGTAATGTTATGTTATCTATTTTCTGTGTTTATATGCCTGTGTGTGTATTTCATAGTTAAATGAATGAACCTTTGATGTTCTATAAGTTTCAATTGTTTCTTGTTTGAAATCCTGGTGCAAGGAGTGCATAGTGCCCATGCAAGGAATGCGAAGGAATAGTTGTTTACAGACTCAATAGCTCAGGAGAGATAGAGTGAATTTCGTAGAGTGAGTGCAAGGAGTGCAAAAATACTTGTTTGAGTATAAAATATCAAAGGATAGGCTTGTGAAAGGCATGCACAGGGCCAACACTTAGTGAAGTGATGAAAGAGTCTCAAGGAGAGCGAGCCCAGGGAGTGCGCAGGGGATATTTTTCTAAGTCTCAAAGATCAGGAGAAGTAGTGCAAGTGTGCACTAGGATAAAATCTAGGTTCTAGACTAAGAAGGAGTGCAAAGCATGCACCAAAGCCTAATACCTTTAAAGTTCTGGAAACTTCATTTGTAGTAGATTCAAATCTTCTTTTTTATCATTAGCATCAGATCTTCTTCTTCAGCATCAACATCAAATATTCTTGTTCAACATTACAATCAAATCTTCTTCTTAAACATTACAATTAGATCTTCTTCTTCAACATTACAATTAGATCTTATTCTTCAACATCAACATCAAATCTTCTTCAACAACAACACCAAAACTTCTTCAACATCAACATCAGATCTTCTTCTTCAGCATCAACATCAAATCATGTTCTTGAGTAGCAACATTCTTTAGTATTATTCATCGACATGAGTAGTATTCATCTTCAATTCTAGAAATTTCTCTTAAAGTATGAAACAATAAAATCCTTAGTTCCAACAGCAGAACCAACATTTCACATTCAGTTTTTCTCCAGCATCAGATCCAGAGGTGATGAATTCTACTCCCTACAGGTAAAATCACAGAAGTAACAACTTTTTAAATCATTCATGCAATTATAATTATGGATTATGTATAGGATGGAAAAAAACTTGAACTTCAAAACATGTATACTCTATTTTCCTAAGTCTATTCTATCCATTTTCTTGAATTCAATGCTATGCCTTTGAGAACTTACCTTAACTTTGCAATTTCTCAAATTAAAACACTCTATACATAATATTAATATGCACGGTGAAAATTTATTTTTCGGCATGAATTATATTACAGAGTGATTGATTGGACCAACAAGTCAATCCAATCATGAAGGAGGGCCACCACGAATTGAAATGCTGACATGAAAAAAATGATGTGAACGTTTATATAGTTTTGAATTATTATTAAGCTTCATCCTCACCGAAATCACCTAAAATTTACACCCTATTTGTAAAATCCGCCTTTATTCATTATTATTCCTCATCTTCCCCCGTGAAAAAGAGTCTTGTTTTGTTTGAAACTGTCACTAACTATGGAAAATTTGAAGAATGGGACTTGTGGTGAGATGTGATCTGATTGGAATTGAACTTTTGGAGTGAAATGCATGAGGAGATTCTAGAAAGCTGGATGATTTCCCTTTCTACATAGATTTCAAGGGCAACAAGCAAGCAACCAAGGTGTTTGCAAAAAGTTTCGATGGCATGAAGGCCCAAATGAATGATCTCGAGCTACAATTGATTGAGGCATTCATTTCACAAGTGACAAGTCTTACTTAGGGTGGTGAACCATGGTTAGAAAATCAGAGAATCTAATGCAGGAGCATTGCCATAAACATTCAATGAGGAAAAGTGGAGGAAAAATCAGCGTCCAACGCACACATTCAAAGTGTTTTGGATTCCAAGGAGCGCGCATCACTTTGATGCTTTGAAGGTATTGTAATTAAAGGCCCCATAATATTTTGAGGCAAGAGCCATTGTAAACAATCCAAGAGTTTGTAATTTTTTAATTCTTGAAGGATTGTACAGATTTAGAGCATTGACTCATATATATTGTAAATGGTCATTTATTTTTGATAAGCTTAGTGGTAGGATGCTTTAATTATGATTTTAAAGCACTAGAGTAGTTGGAAGGAAGGCTTGAGAAGCCCCTCCATATATAAATGTATGTGATCTATACCCAAAAGAGGCTGCTAAAAGTTGTTGTTATTGCTGCTGAGGTTATTATGATTGCTGCTGAGAAAGAGAAGCTGAAGAACTGTTGTAACTCTTGTAAATGTTTTGATGAAGTAATATAAGAGAGGAGATTTGATTCGCATGTATGAGTTTTCTTATGTCTGAGATATTTGGGTAATGTTATGTTATTTATTTTCTGTGTTTATATGCTCGTGTGTGTGTTTCATGGTTGAATGAATGAACCTTTGGTGTTCTATATGTTTCAATTGTCTATCTTGTGAAATCCTGGTGCAAGGAGTGCATAGTGCCCATGAAAGGAGTGCGAAGGAAGAGTCCTTTATAGACTCAATAGAGTGAAAGGAGTGCACATATACTTGTTTGAGTATAAAATATTGAAGGATAGACTCATGCAAGGCGTGCACAGGGCCAACACTTAGTGAAGTGTTGAAATATTCTTAAGGAGAGCGAGCACAAGGAGTGCGCAGGGGAGATTTTTCTAAGTCTCAAAGCTTAGGAGAAGTATTGCAAGTGTGTGATAGGAGATAATGTAGGTTCTAGACGGAGAAGGAGTGAAAAGCATGTGCCAAAGCCTAAGTCCTTTAGGGTTATTAGACCTCAGGATGAATAGAGAGCGAAGGTCCTTGGAGAAAGGATTCATCTTGTTTGGAGGACAAGAAAACAAGATCCGTTCAGGAGAAGCCATAGTTTTTCAGAAGCATCCAATATGGAGAAGGTGTGCGGGTGTTAAGCCTTTAATTCCTTCGGGCTTCATGAATTCAACAATTTTAGGGTGTGTGTTGTGGAGGAGACAAATTTCTTGAAGTGCCAGAGTACGAAATGAATCTGGACCATTGGTAGATGGGGGACACATTTCCGCAGATAAACAATTATCCGATAGTCTGGGAGAACAGAAGTGTAAAGTGTTTTGGCTCAAGAATACTCGAAGGCTAGAGTAGATATCGACTATCTATTGAGAGGGACACGTGGATCATAGATACATCCCTTCGTTAGTTCGATGTTCATAGGATTTGAAGTGTTATACTGTGAAAATATTTGAAGATTGGAGTCCCAAAATTTTTGTGGACTATTGTTCAAGGCGTGTATTGCAAACTGTTGATCCCCACCTCTGTTAGACTATTCTCCAGTTCGACGTTCGAAAGGATTGTTGTGTGTTTTAGTTGGAACTCCTGAAGCTCAGAGCTCCAAAGTGGTGGAGTTCCTACGGGTTAAAGAGCTTAGCCCATGGTTTTGGCCTGAAGTCATGTGGAATTCTATGCTGAGAAGACAAGACCCTCACAAATGTGAATTTGTGTGTGGGGAAAAGGATAAATGCCCGTGGTATAGAATTTTGAGGGTCCAATGAGGACCCTAGAGATAATT
>JASDQU010948536.1:0-25617 GCA_032191745.1 Picea mariana
GCTCCCTTAGCCACTAGTTGATTTTGAGACTGTACTCCATTGTATCTTATTCGTGACTAAGACAACATATGGCATGTTTCCACCTTGAATTTCATATTCATGGACATGAGAAACTATTTGATATATATCCACATGGATCTGCAGTGTAATTCAATTTGATATCCATGTGTACAGAGTCGAGATGAATTGTAATATTCTCATGAGTAACTAGTTTTTCCATCTGGTTCCTCATTACTCCACTTCTGGAAATTATAATGTATTTCGGCCATCATATTTTCTTCTCTGACCTCACACATTAGGGGGAATTTTTTATAGAAATGTTTTCCACAATCCACGCATATTTCTTTTATGTCCTTCCATTTCCCTTTACAGACTCACATTACCCCATTTTGTTCACTCCAGAGATAAAAATACAATTTTTTGTCCATATACATGGGTCACAATTAGAAATCTCACATATATGTCGGTTTCTCCATTAAAACCTATGTACATATGGTTTTGTGCTCAAAAATTAAAAATATGTCGGGTTTCCATGCCATGTCACATGATCCATGATCCTTGACCTTCCATATATTGGAAATGCTCAGACTTGAACCTTCAATTCAATTTGGAGGTGTTGGTTTCTTATCTTACTTATACCTCTAACATGATTTGACCTAGGTTCAGGTCTACTAGGGATCCAAAAAAGCCTCTAAAACTATCGACCTTCCTAGTAAACTAGAAGGCAGTGCAACACATAGAGTACACTATGCAATCTCACCCGAGATAGTCTTAATGGGTGAATGCAATGCTAAAAATCTTGCAGTACAGGACTGAATGGGGATCTATGAATTGTGAGTTGTGAATTCTATCTTATTATTATAGCAATATATCGTCATTCTGATTCATGTATGTAGCGTAGTTCAATCCATTAATCCATTCATACATCATTCTAACAACTATTTATTGATAGTAAAAGGGACACAAACATCCAATCACATAACACAGGTGTTACCGTGGTTCACCCCCTCCTAGGCTACCTCCACAAAGATCTAGCTCTCAAGATATTTTATTATTGTGGTTCCAAAGCTACAGCGTCATGCACTTTACAACTTTTCCTCAGTTGGGTCGAGATCTATTATGAGGTGGACTAGATCACACTAAGCTCCTCAACCTGTGATCTAACCCTCAAGATCTACCCTTTTGACCCTCTATAGCTCAATAGCTTACAAGACTAGATCTGATTGCACTCATGTTACAGACCAATTACTCCTTCTCATGCGAGTAACACTCAATAATCAGACTCTCCCCCCTCCTAGACCTCCTAGGTATTTATTTATATGTGTTTTTGTCTCATCAGCCATTACATTCTCTTACCAAAACCCTAATCTAGTTAGGTCTTCTTGCATGTTTGTCTTGCACTCTTTCCTCCTCTACATGCATGTTTTCCTTTCGTCCATTGCTTTTCCTACCATCTATCTTTCTTTCCCATCTTCTTGCATGCGTGCCTCACCTACCTTCCTGCCAACTTTATTTCCTCCACATCATTCTTGTTCCCCAAAATGGGTTTGTGCCCAACAGGCCCCCAACAATGACATTGTGACTCATCTTGGGTCACTTTCTGACTTGTGAAGCTATCACTGCCTGCTTCCTGCATTTGTTACTGCTTGTTGCAGTGCGTCATACATTTATGTTATCCACTGGAACTATTGGTGAGCCTGACTACTTTTTTCGGCCATAACAATGACCACCTACTCTGTGATAAGAGATTGTAAAATCTCTCCTCCCTCATACCTGATCTTTTCAATGCTTCGCTTAGCTGCATCACTCTCCATGACCATCTTCTCTGCCTTATTTTGTAGGGGATCCAACAATGTATGTCTTGTTGTCTTCTATGCTTGTAGTGCTTTCTCTTCCAACTGCAGAGCCTTCATTTCATTGGCAGTCCTGATCTTCTCCAGCAGTGACACTATTTTTTGTCGTTGTTTCACCTCCTCCATTGTTGTGTGGAGTTTGTTTTTCTTTTCTTGTAGTTCTTGGAGGCTTCCAGCCTCTAGCAAGTGAGTCCACAATTGCACACTCTTTTCTAATAGATCAATGACTGTTTGTATGCTTCAGTCGATGTCCTTAGCAACTGTTGTTTCCTCATGTTCTCGTTGTGCTCTGACTTTTGGGGGAGTATTAGATGTGACACAATCCTCTAGCTCTTTAATTTTCTCTTTATATTGTTGTATAGTCTTCTCTATCCTTCGCAGCTTCTCTTCCAAATACATTGCATCCTCATTTGTGTTATTGAGGATGGATTGAAATAGTAGGTGGATCTGAGTCTCCATCTCCTCCGCTTTTTGTTGTGCTTTCTCCTTCCATTTCACTTATAGGTTTAGAGCTTCCTTCATCGTGATATTTTCTGCCTGGGCTACCTATATATTCATCGCGTCTTCTCTTTCTTTAGACTGAATCTCCTACACAATGCTTACCTGAAGTTTATACAGTGCCTTTGTTGGAATATTGGCCAATTCCACATCCAACACTTCAATGTCCTTTAGGGGTTTTTGCGTTGTCTCTTGATCAAGAAATATCATCGCGAGTGTGATGATGAAATTGGCAGTCTCCTACGCTACAAATTTCACTATTTCATACACTGGCACTCCTTCCTTAGCATGCATGGGTGTTTCTTTTGGCACCTGTATTTCCCTGATCATTAGCTTCTCCAGCATAGTTTTTACTTCTTACACTTGATCTGCAATCAAAGCCTTGTGCTTCTCCTCATTCTCCCACACCTCGGCTAGTATTTCCTCGACTGTTTTCACCACTAAATCCACATCATCCGGGGTTAGTGATATATGGCACTGTCGTTTGTGGGTCTTCACCTTCTTTCGGCTGCCACCATTTTTCTCCCCTAGCAGCTTCTCTTGGGTGTCTGATGGCTCGGGACTAGTGGGCCTCTAAGTATCTCTAGTGGTGTTTGGCCATGTTTCTTCTGCCTCGGGAATATCATGGGTCCCTGTCTCTGGTTCTTCCTCCTCATAGATCTCATGTGTCCCTGTGCCTAGTTCTTCTGCACGCACTTCTTCCGTTGAATGTGTTGGTGGTTGTTCTTCATGTGGTGGAGCCCATGTAGGGCCCTTTGGTGGTTTGTTATGTGTTCTAGGTTTCTTCTTGGTTGGGGTGCTTCCCCCCTCTTGACCTTGCATACTCCTCTTTTTGGTTTTGGCAACGTTGGTTCCTATTTGTTTCTTTTTTTTTTGGTTCTTACGGTGTGGTAACTTTCAAGTTATGGGTAGTCGACTGTCCTTGTACAGCTTCATTCGACTCCCATTGATTATGCCCCTCAATTGTTTTCCTTCCAAATCCTTCAACTGTACAACTCCTCCAACTGTGAGAGTCTTGACCTCATATGGTCCCAACCAATGCATTCTGAACTTTCCTAGATGTTGAAAAAACTTGTTTTCATACAGTAGGACTGGGTCTCCTTCCTTGAAATTTTTTATTTTGATATGTCGGTCATGCCAAGATTGGTCCCTTGATTTCTGTAATTCTTGGTGAAATCCTGCTAGAATTTTATCTTCTTCCATGCTCATCAACTAACTTAACCTTTCTTGTACTATGCCTCGCTCTGTCATGTTTGTAATTTTTGCAACACACGGACTTGGTACCAAGAATTGTAATGGCACTACTGCTTCTTGTCCATACACCAATCTAAATGGTGTCTTCCCTGTCAACTTCTTATAGGTAGTTCTATAACCCATAGTACCAATGGTATCTTTGAATCCTAGTCATCCCTATTGACATTGCAAATCTTGGTTAGGGTATTCTCTAGAATCTTGTTGAAGGCTTCCACTATTCCATTTGCATGAGGGTGGTATGGCATACTTTTCTGATGGTAGACCTCGAATTCTTCAGTCAGAGCTATGATAGTGCTATTGATAAAGTGAGTTCCTTGGTAACTCATCAGAATCCTTGGGCATCCAAATCTGTTGATCACATGTTCAAAAAGGAAGTCTGTCGTTGCCTCTATGTTGCAATCTTTAACTAGTGCTTCCTCTACCCATCTTGAGATTTATTTTGTCGCAATGATGATATATCGTGCACTTGACCTTCTTGCGGGTGGGTGAATTGGTCCAACAAAATTGATAGCCCATTTGTCAAACACTTGTAGAATTAATTGTGGGTGTAAGGGAATCTCATCATGTCTGTTTGGTTTGCCAACCCTCTAAAAAACGTCGCATTGTTGGCAGTATTCCTTTGCATCTCGATGAATACTTGGCCACCATAATCCTACATGTAGTACCTTCTGCGTGGAATATTTTCTTGCATAGTGTCCTCCATATATTCATTCATGGGCTTCTACCAATATCCTAGGACTTTCGTCTTCTAGCACGCACCTTCTCAAGATGTTGTCTTCCCCCATTTTATATAAGTCTCCTGCAATCAACTGGTAGTCGACTACTCTGACAACCAGATTCTTCCTCTGCATAGTGTTAAGTTCATGTGGTGCATTCCCTATACTTAAATACTCAATAATGTCATCAAAATAATCATTCGCGACCTGGACTAAAAATATTTGTGCGTCAAGGAAGGTGTCCTCCAAGTTTGTAGGATCCTAGCCATTGGTTACCCTTGACAAGTGATCAGGTCCTGCGTTCAGCTTCCCTGGTTTAACTATGACTTCAAAGTCAAGTCCTTGAAACAACACTAACCATCGACAGATTCTCCCCTCCAACATTGGTTTTTTGACTAGGTACTTAAGAGATGAATGATCTGTGAACATCTTAAAATGTTTTCCAAGTAGGTAATGCCTGAACTTTTGAAGTGCATACACTTTTTCCATAATTTCTTGCTCCGTAATGTTGTAATTATGCTTAGAGACTGACAATTTTCTACTTGCAAATGCTATGGGATGGTCCAAATCCCATGCTCCTGGTTGTTCCATAATAGCTCCCAGGGCTATGGTTGATGCATATACATGTGCATGGAATGTCTTCTCTTAATATAGAAATACAAATATGGGTTTTGTGACCATATTCTCCTTCAAGGTGTCCAACCCTTACTGACAATTCTCATTCCACTAGAATTTAGTATCCTTCTTGAGCAGTTTATCCATCGATGCAATGATCTTCGCATACCCCTTTATAAATTTTTCGTAATATCCTGTATGTCCCAATGTGGCTTGCAACTGGCTCACTAATTTCGGTGGTGGTAAGTTCACAATTACTGCAATATTTGCAGGATCCATGATCAAACCTTGTCTGCATACTATGTGACCCAATAGAATTCCGAAGGGCATTCCAAATATACATTTTTTAATGTTCAATGATATTTGGCATTGTCTGCATCTTTCCAACATCATCCTTAACACCTTTTCATGATATTTCAATAGGATTTAAACTGCCCAATCATCCAAATATACCTCTAGAAATTGATGGATGAATTCTTTGAAGGAAGCAATGACTACTCTGGAAAAAATTGTTGGTGCATTATTCAGTCCAAAAGGAATGACTATGTACTGGTAGGATGCCCATTTTTTTTCAAAGGTAGTCTTGTACCGATCTTCTGGTGTTATCTTGATTTGGTGGTAGCCTGAGAATCCATCGGTGAATGAGTATTCTTCCTGACCTTCCACATTTTCTAGGACTTCATCTGTAAAGGGTGTAGGGAAGGGGTCATGTAGGCAAGCATCATTGAGATTTATCAGATATACACAGATTCTTATGCCTCCTTGCTTCTTCTCTTGAACTACCATGGGGCTTATCCATTCTAATTCTTCTATTGGTTCTATGATTCCTGCTTCCATTATTTTGTCAATTTTAGCTCTTACTTTTTGCTTCTATATGGGGTTCAATATGTAAGGCCTCTGTCTGATAGGTCTTGCCTCCAGTTTGAGAGGGATATTTATCTCTCCAATTTCTTCTGCAATACCTTTCATTTCTATGAAGTTTGTTGGGAACATGTCATTGTACTCACATAGTAACTCGGTTATCCTTTCCATTGTTTGTGCATCCCAGTAGTCTCCAATTTTATCCATTTTGGGATTCTCAACTATCCCAATGTTGAATTTATTCACCTTGATCGGCGCAGCAATTAATTTTGATTCTAGAGGTGGACCTTCCACTTCTCTTTCGCCTTCAAATTCCTCAATCTGAATATCACATGAATCATCTTCATCTGGTATTTCTTCCTGCACATGGTAGCATGACAACAATTCTTTCATTGTCAGTATGTTATGTTGTTGTTCTTCTATTCTGAGTTCAACTTCTGGGTCCTTAATGAATATCACCCCTCTTATTTGTGTAAGTGTTACATCTATATTAGGGTTCTCGTGCTCAAATGAGAAAGTGACTGTAAAGTTCTGTTGTAGTATTGTCCAGCTCTTAGTTCCTCTCCACAATTCCTGGTCTGTATACCAGTTTGTTGGGATGCCCTCTAATGTGTGTGCAAAATGATGAGGCCATTCCTCTGGGGGTGTCATTTTCCACAACGCTATGCACTTCTTCAAGTGTTCTGCTGGTGCCCCTTGTTCATCATATTTCTGTTGTTAGTTGCTTCTATGTTCTGTGCCAAAGCGAATGCGTAGTAACCACTTACATTGGTACCAGTCCTTGATTGTTTCTTTGTGTGCACCCCACCATATTGCAGGTGTATTCTTAAGTGTGATGTCAAGAGATAATAATATTTGGATGTCTGATACTTCCTCCTCATATCTCGTTAGGAATTCTTCCAAGTTGTTTATTCCATGGAAACTTGGAGGTTCTCTCATTTCTGTCCCAACCAACCTTACTGCATGGTATATTCATTCACATCTTCTAGTTGAGACCTCATGTAGGCATTGCTGCCAATTCTCTAGACATGTGTCTAAGTCAGAAGAACATGAAATTATATTTCTCCAACTAAGTATACCATTGGCAGTTGGATTAATGTAGTCTTCGACGTGTGCGGTGGTCTGGTACAACTGGTTAATTTCTTCCATATCTAACATGTTGGTTCCACAAATATTTCGTTTTTAGATGGATCTAGGGGCACAATAACACTGTATTCTCCTAAATCAAATGTCATCTTCCTGGTATTCATGTTGATTATAACCTAATTTTTAAACGCCCAATCCAATCCCAGTAATGCTAGATATGGTCTTGTGTCGTCCACGATTTCGATCACTTCAAAGTCTGCCTTAGTGCGCGCTCCATCTAGATCTATTGTCACTCCTTTAAGCCTTCCTATTGTCAGAGATTTATGTTGGTTTTCTAACTTCAGTTGGACTGGTAAGTAGCCTAAGGTAGGTTCTCCCATGCACTGCCATGTCTTTTTGGGTAACACATTCACTTCATATCCCAGATCTAATATCACATCGCCCATGTTAAAATCTCTGATGTTGGCATTCAATCTAAACTCTTTGTTGGTTCTCCTTCTAGTATGGAGGTGATTGACTATCCTATGTTCTAAATTTCCCTCAGATTTTGTGGTACATCTATCTAACAGGTTCTGTAATATTATAACAGATGATGGATCCTTAAATAACTCAATACAGAATTTCAAGAAAGTTTTAATACAACTTACTTGGTTTCCCGATTGGACTTCACTAGTATGGTCCAATGATGACAGCATTTCATACATGGGGATGTCTTGGGTATGTTGTGTGGTAGATGTAAACGCAATATTCTTCTTGAGAAATTCTTGTCTGGCCTCCTTAAAGGTCTCCTTTTCCTTTCCTGAATCAAATCGCTTGGGTGGCTCGGTATTCTTCTTAATCCACTGGTGTTGTACTGGTTTCTGTTTAACCGCGTCATCCTCTGTTTTAGAACCTTCACGCGTCACTATGTTGATGTTCCTACCATCTTCTCTAGCTTCTATAGAGATCCACTATACGTTTTGATTACTCTGATTTTATTTTTGCTGTATCTTCCCCAACAGTGTTGTGAAATCATCTGTATCGTGATCTGCTACGCAACAATACATACATGTCGCAAGTGGTAGTCAACATTCTCTTGCATAATTCCCTACCTGTTAGCAGTTATGGCACACTATTGGACCTCTTCCGCATCCAGAGCCTCCTCTTCCTTGTCCTCATCCTATGTACCCAGCGCTATCTCCACCTGGTGTGTTGTATTGAGGTACCTAATTATACTGTGGTTTTGTAGTGTTATATTGTAGTTGTGTATTGTTATACTGTTGCGACATAGTATTATACTGTGGTGGTGCCTGATTAAATTGAGGTGCATTTTTCCCTATCATTATTTCATCTTGCACCCTGTTTGTTTCTGACGTCCTTTCCCTCATCAGATCCATTGTTTTGTATTCTTTGTCATCATTCCCTACTGAATTGTAAAAAGTGCAGTATGAATTATTTTCTACTGTCTCATATTTCTGCATCATAGGACAATGATATGGATCATGCTCGTGCATCTTGCAAATTTCACACCAGGGTCCTCCTATCGGCAATAGATTTGGCATCCCTATTTCCATATACTATGCGAATGTTGGACATTCGTTCTTATGGTGCCCTTATGTTCTACATGTGGTACATCAAACAACTTTGTGCTTGTCCTTTCCCTTATTCTAATTAAGTTGAAAGGTAAGATTCTTTAGATCCTCCTTCAACTCCTCTATAGCTGGATCTCTCTTGTGGTGTTGATTCTCCTCCATTTGCAAGGCTGCCTGCAGAGCCTCTACTTGATATTGGAATTTATGTTGTGTGAGTGGGTATTTCAGGTGTGGTAATAGATAATTCACAAACAGATTCCTATGTTGCATGTCTTTCATCGCATACCTCAGTTTCCCTTTCAAACATTTAAATCATTGTTCAATTTCCTGAATAGATTCTCCTGGTTTCTGTCAAATTTCTATCATCTCGATCATGTATTAATCCTCTTAGCTCAGCTTCTAGAACTCATTAATTAGTAATTTGTTGATGTATGTCAGTGTCCTTGTCATCCAAGGTGGACTGTTTATGTCTAGACTCATGTACCAGTCTAGTGTGTGATATCTTAATGTGATAGCTAGTTTCACAAGTCTAGTTTCTTCATTAGTGATGTTTTTTGCTTCCCATATCTTTGCACAAATAAACAAGTGTTTATCAGGGTCCTTTATTGCCTCTCCTTAAATTTCTAGTAACTGAATGGTGGGATCATGTCCTGCCATCCTAAATGTTGAACTACTACCTCTGTGTGGTGTATATACTTGACTAATGCTTCCTAAACTGGCTACCCTAGTTTTTGTCTTGTCTTCCTTCTCCCGAAATTCGGTTGTCTAAATGGTGGTGTTCTTCTTAGTGTGTTAGTCGCACATGGGTTTATGAGTTGCACACTAACATTAATATGGATAAGATTGGTGTCTTTGATTCCCTCCCTTGGGCCTCTCGTCTTCCTCTCATATGTTGTGCTCAATATTTCCTCAATCTTCTCCATAGCCTAAAGATCCTCTACCTCATCTTCATTACTTTCCAAGCCTTCTCTTGTGGCTACGGCTCTCTTCTTGGTGTTCACCTTGTATTGGTAGGGTACTCCATTGCGTTTCCTTCTAGATTTCACCATGATCCACTTGATCTGGTCATCATCTATCATGATTGGGTCCAAGGCCTCCTCCTTCTTTCCTTTATCTCCTTCCATATCTCCTTTTCCTGTCACTGCTTCCCCCCTTCCCCCATGCACGCAAGGAAGTTTAGTTGTCTAAATCCATTTTCATTACACCTTTGTTATAGAGAAATATCTTAATAGAAGTATACAACGATATAATATACCTTCCTCAAGGGTCTCATAGAAATTCTTTCTCTACTACATTGTATGACTTCGTGGTATCTACTACAAATTCTGTTATAAAGCCTGCTACAATACTGTCGAACCAAAAATCTACTTCGCGGTTGTAAATATGCGATATGAATTGAGTTCCACTCTGACTGTCAGATCCAATTTTTTGTGTGGTTGTCTTTCAACCTCAATATATACTACTGCAATAAGTGTGGAAAATAAAAGAAAAACACTTCATGCAGATCAGAAAACACATATTTCTCAATATATTTGCGCGGTGTTACTCCGAAGTTTCTGTTGTCTTGATGTGAAAACTCTAGCTCCTTTATTTTCAACGATCTCTCTATTTCCTCCTTTGTGGGTCTCCAGGGTATAAACATTCCCTTCTATATTTTCATTCTTTTTGGCACTTCGGTCCCAAATCTGACATTCTTTTAACAGTTTTTCAAGAGATCAAACATTATTTTGACAGATCTCATCCACTCAATCCTATGTTGTTCCAACCGGCAACAGAACCATTTGTTGTTTTCTTATCTTAGTTATACCTCTAACATGATTTGACCCAGGTTCAGGTCTACTTGGGATCCAACAAAACCTCTAAAACTATCGACCCTCCTAGTAAACCATAAGGCAGCGCAATGCACAGAGTACACTACACAATCTCAGCCGAGATAGTCTTAATAGGTGATTGCAATGCTCAAATGCTTGCAGTATAGGATTGAATGGGGATCTGTGAATTGCACGTTGTGAATTCTATCTTATTATTATAGCAATATACCTTCATTCTCATTCATGTATGTAGCGTAGTTAGATCCATTAAGTCATTTGTACATCATTCTAACACCTGTTTATTGACAGTAAAAGGGATAGTCACATCCAATCACATAACACAGGTGTTATCATGGTTCACCCCCTCCTGGGCTACATCCACAAAGATCTGGCTCTCAAGATATTTTATTATTGCGGTTCCAAAGCTACAGCACTACACGCTTTACAACTCGTACTCAGTCGGGTCGAGATCTATTATGAGACGGACTAGATCACACCAGGCTCCTCAGCCTATGATCTAACCCTCAAGATATACCCTTCTGGACCTCTACAACTCAACATCTTACAAGAATGGATCGGATTACAATCGTGTTACAGACCAGTTACTCCTTCTCACGTGAGTAACACTCAATAATCAGACTCTCCCCCCTCCTAGACCTCCTAGGTATTTATTTATTTGTGTTTTTGGTTCATCATCCATTACATTATCTTACCAAAACCCTAACCTAGTTAGGTATTCTTTCATACTAGCCTTTCACGCTTTCCTCCTTTGCATGCATGTTTTCCTTTCATCCACTGCTTTTCCTGCCAGCTGTCTTTCTTTCCCATATTCTTGCATGTGTGCTTCGCATGGCTCCCTACCAATTTTATTTCCTCCACGTAATGTTTGTTCCCCAAAATGGGAATGTTCCCAATAGGAGTCTATAAATTGAGCCATATGCAAGGCTTGAACACACACATCATTGAGAGCAAAGACACTCTGAAGAAATTTCACTTCATATTGAGTTTGCATCCTTTTTTCCTTGAAAGTTTGAACTCTTTGTGTTCATCCCCAAGATCTTCCTATATTGATATGGATAACCTCATTGACTCCTAATACTTGTGATATTTCCTTTGTGGAGGATTGAAGTGGTGAATACCCAGCTGGAGGAACTTGGTTTCTCAGTTCCAATATTTGTTGTTACAAAAGTTTGTCACATATGTACTTATGTTGATCACATTAATAGAAACACTCTTTTTGCGTCTAATTATATGTCTCAAATATTTACATCACTTTCCATGGGCATATTTTTTATACATTTCAATGGATTATGCTGGTTTATATATTAACTTTCTATATAATTTATATATGCTTGTATATCTTGATTTTTGAGGACAAGTTGCACGCATCAAGATTTTGGTCATGAGCTCAGCCGAGGTCTTCTTTATATGTATAGAAGAGGTAGGATCTTATCCTTCTCTTGTTATAATTTTCATTTATCTAGCATAATTGAGTTTAGAGTTGATTTCTAGGTGTCGTTTCGTCTGTTGTGGTTTACCCTTTGACGTAGATATTTTCCTCATAAAACTCTCTCTCTCCTCTCCAATTTTGGATCCATTATATTCCTCACCTCATCTCAACCACTTCTATATCCTCCTCAGTGGAACCATATCCTCTCTCACTTTTCCCCTATATTTTCATCCCCTCCCTAAGTGCTAGGGGAGCCTACTCAGCCATCCTATTAGGATCCATGTGCGTCAACCCCTTCACCACGAACAACATATTTATCTAGAGTGGGATTTCTTCTTGTGTCCTTCTCCTAGGACCTTCTATAAACTTTGTTTCATTCTCAATGAAAGAATAAGTGTAATCAACAACAAGCTCAATTATATACCCTTCCTTCACCCGAGAAAACCTGAAATCAATGGCATGAGTCCATTTGTTGTCCAATGTATTCAACCTATAAAGTGTGAACCAATCCAAGACCAAAGGTTCTTTTTTCCTAAAACAAGTATTAGTAGCAATATGCCTCTTCAACCATTCATACAATAGATAAGAAAATTCATCAAAGAAAATTTCATGCATATTAGTGTAGATATACCTATCCTTCCATTACTTCACATTGAATTTCATACCTTGTGTTTCCCACCGATAAAACTCATCTTCCTTCACAGTGAACCATTCTTGAATTTCCTCTCGAGATGGATACCACCTCATTATTCACCTTCATCATTCAATACAAAACCTTAAGGTCTCGACAAGAGAACCATTTGTTGGTTTATTCTATGCTTGCACGCATCTTTCTTAATGTTAGGGGGTTGAAGACCTAAGCTTCATCCATAGTTGACAAACAGAAACCCCAAGGCATGGGTACATCAATCCTCAACCAAAGACTGAAGAAGGTCTCACCCAAGATGCCATGATAATAATAGATACCATAGGGTCTTGTGTCAGTGATGAAGGATTAATTACACAAGAATCCATCTGGGTTGGAATTCATAAAATCCATTGCAATCTACTCAGTTACTAACAACATATAAAAATATCTCATACATTGAATTTACACATGATCAACACATCATAAGACCAAAATTAATACATCTTTATTATCTTCATTTATCCATTTACATACATACATTAAGCAACTCATCAATTGACAACAATAGATCTCTACTTGTTAAATTTTTATATGAGATGATATGATAGATTCTATATGATGTATATGAGATTCATTATTGGTTCAGTATTATGATGATGAATGTGCCAAATATATAAATAACCTAAAGGCACATATAATGACCATCCATGAAAGGGTGTGTCTCTAATAATTATAATAACTATTATTATTATTATTATTATTATATTAATGTTAATGTTATTATATATATATATATATATATATATATATATATATATATATATATATATATATTAATAAATAATAATTATATTATTAATTATTAATATGGAAAAAAATCTTCCTGATGTTGTCCCAACATCAACAATCCCTATCAATGAGGGAGATATTATACACCTTAATCACCTCAAGTCCATAATACTATGTCTGGGCCATTCTCCTCAGTTTAATCAGCATGACCACTATGGAGAATGTTTGCCCGATGCTTCTAAATTCAACACTCCTTCTCAGCTAGGGAGACATTATGCATCACATGAAGATTCTTTATTTTGAACTCTGAGGCCAACTTCCTCTTACACTTTCCAATGAGCCTTTGATGTAATCATCTTTGGCATGCACCCAGTTGATGTATAATTCTCCCACATAACACCCAGTTGATGTATACTTCTCCCACATAGCACCTTGGGTCTCCAACAGTCCTTTCCAAGTCACACAATCAAGGATAGATACCACACTTGGGTCATTATTCTTATCCAAGTTAGCATGGCCATATGACATGAATTCATGATGTTAATACACAGATAACATCAACACTTTGATCCATTTTCACCACTAGCCAAATTAGCATGGCTAATATTGTGAGTGAATATATCATCCTCCTCATCCAATTCAGCGTGTCCCTTCTGGGAGGATGTCTTACTAATGTTAATAGCTGGATAACATCAATTCCTTCATCCATTCACCACTAGCCAAATCAGCATGGCTAATCCTGTGAGTGAATGTATCATTCTCCTCAGTCAAATTAGCATGACCCCTCTAGGAGAATCATTATGAGGAAAATATATCTATGGATAGGGGTAAACCACAACAGATGGAAATGATTACAGAAATAAACTCTAATATCAGTTATGTTATGTAAACAAATATTCTAGAAACATAAGATAAAAGTCCTACCTCGGCCAGATGTTTGATGAATTCCACCATTGAGCACTTGACTCAAAGCAATACACATGCAAATTGTCCTCAGCGACCAAGAAATGCAAGCATATGGTGATAATATATAATGTTAGCACATTCATTTGCATAATCCATCAACATTCATAAAAAATACGCCCATGGAGTAAAAATTCATATATTTGCAAGATATTAATTAGACAAGAAAAGAGTATTTCTATTAAAATGTAATCAGCAGAAGTGAATAAATTACAAAATTCTATGTTGGCACATTTCGGAACTGAGAAACTAAGTCCCTTCTAGTTGGGCTTCCACCACTTCAATCCTCCACCAAAGACAAGCTCATATAAGAGAGACAAAGAGGTTCTCAATCATGTATGGAAGATCTTGGGGGATGAACAATTTGTTCAGACTTAAAAGGACAAAGGGATGCATACTCAATATGAAGTGAATAATTTCTCCAAAGTAACTTTGCTCTCAAAGTTGAATTCTTCTCCTATTTTCCATAGCATGGATTTGGCCCATTTGTATCCTTCAAGTGGAACTAAAGGGTCGATTCAAAACGTTTTCAATATATGGAAGGTCAAGGATCATGGATCTCATAACGTGACATGGAAACCCAACACCATTTTTTTAATTTTGGGCACAAATCTCGGTGTACACGGGTTGTTGTTGTGAAACCTGCATATGTGCATGTTGTACTATAGGTAGGGCATGTATAAGTGGAAAAATAATGTTTTTATCTCTGGGATTTGCAAAAAGGGACTTCAAGTCTACATAGGGAAATGAAAAAAGGCATTCTATGAAATTTTCCATAGGGTGAGGTAAATCTTTCTATAACAGATGCCCCCTAATGTGTGAGGCCAGAGGAGTATCTACGATGGTCAAAATACATTATAAGACCTAGAAGTGGATTAATGAGGACCCAGTTGGAAGAACTAGTTGATCCTAACCTTGCACGCATGGCTGCCAATTTGAATTACACTACAAAACCATGTGAAAATATACCAAAAATTTGTACATGGCCATGAATAGGAAATACAAAGGTGGCTACATGCCAAAGGTTTCCATAGACACAAACAAGGCCTAGTAAAACCAGTCTCAAAATCAATCTGAAGATATTTGTATACAATGGAGTACAATCTAATCTCCCATGATCACCGAAGTAACATAGGTACTGGTCCAATAAAAGGTAGCAACATCTCAGTAAAGATACCACTATAAACTGATGTCTTCAAGTCTTCTACACAATCCGCCAAAGGTGCAATTCTACATCGTGTGAATAAAGGAGTTGAGGTCAAACACAATGAGACTTTGTTTGATTACCAGTCATTGAGGTATATCGTTAACAAATGTGAGACATCCTACCGATGATGAAAGTAGGTATCAAGGCACCGAGTACATTCTTACAAGTGTGAATAGTGGTGTCGGGGTCTAACACTTGAAGAATCCATCGATAAGGAGACATTGATGTATTCCCAGTTGTCGATGGCGAGAGAACCTGCCACTAATTACTACAAGCCTTTAGGTACTCATAGGACTCTAGGTCTCGTCTCCAGAATAGATGAGTTGAATTCGATGGAAGGAGACCCGTTGAAAGGAGAGCATTAAGGCATCTCTCATCATTCAGCACGAGGTAAAAATCAAAAGCTTGACGATTTGGAGGAAATCGATTGAAGAACATGTTCATGAACCAATGACCGTGTGCATAATTCACGTGTTCCAGATGCAAGCAGTACACAAAAAATACCCTCTGAATAGCATTTAATAAGGAAAATTGCTAACATAGGCGAGGAAACCACCAATAGGGATAATGGCATCCAACACATTTCATGAATCCCAATGTGTGAATATATGTCTTGTTTTCGAACACAAGGGAAACCACACAGTCAGTGACCAATGATGAAATTTCAATTGTTGGGTTAAAGGTTACCTACCAATGAGAAAAGTAGGACCAGTGTGCGCAATAGGACTACATATTCATGTGATTGTGAGACATACTAAGGGTATGGCTGACATGCAAAGTCAAGATTTCTAAGGAGTAGCTGACACAGGTTGATAGACATCCTTTTAACAAGAGCATGAGACATATGGAAGACTTTGGCAGCATAGACTCAATGATGAAACTTTGTGATGCAGGAGGCATCAATCAAACTCTCCATAGGGACTAGAAGAGTAACCATTCAAGGGAGTAAACTCTTGTAACGATATCAACTTCCTAAGGTCATGATAAACCCAAAATTTTGATGATAGGTGGACTCAAAAATATTTTGCTCTATTCAAAGCTAACATGATTGCTGCCAATGTAAGATAATATTCCCTTCCCGCCCATATTTTTTTGTTTTTTCATATTCAAATTAATTCTATGATACATAGGAGGAAACGAGTGTCGCAAGTAAGCAAAACTAGTTCCAGCAATGGAACATACCTATGCTCGATGCAAGGAGGTGCATGCGGAAGACGAACACTTGGGGGAATGTTTCCTCCTGGGTATAGGGTGTCAAGTTGCAAAGGATATAAACAAGGCTCTACTTGGTTGATGATGTAAATTGTTGGGGTGAGAGGCTTATAACGCAAAATCAAAAACTAGAAATAGGCTCAATACTGCAAGCAAGGGCATGAGATGCAATTACAACTTAACGCCAAAAAATGTCCTTTTTCCTAATATTACTCTACTTGGTTTTAAAAAGGGATAAACTTGCACCAAATAGATATCCTTTCAAATCCAATGTACAAGTGTGAAATAGTCAAGTTCACTCGGTAATATTTTCTCTTTTTAGACAATTTGGAAAAGAGATTAAATCAAACTCGCAACCTTTCAAATCCAATTAATGAGTGTGAAAGAGAAAAAATTACTCGACAATCTTTTCACTTTTTAGATGAGTCAGAAAAGAGCTTAAATCATATCGTTGGGGGGTTTCTAGGTGGCATGTCATGTGGGGGGCTAAGGCTCCCATGTAGGATTTCTATCAAAAGTCAGTAACTCACAATTAGCTGACCCAATTGGGAAAACCCAAAGATTTCCAAGTTGAGGAGGATAAAATACTTGCAGAGGTTACCTTATCTACAATATATTGAAGAATTCCCCTTATCTAGAAGGATGTAGAAGAAGGAAGTTGAGGCTCTACAAGATCATTCCTATCAAAGGAAACCCCCCTAGGACTTGGAGGGAGTGTACTCGAAGAGAGTGTAATATTCCCTTGTGCAAAAGGTATAGAACTAGAAATGTTAAGGACATGGTATAGAAGGTATACAACTAAAACTACAAGAGAGGGATCAACCAAAAATTGCATCGGCACGACCACTTCTTCAACCATTGGTTGAATATGATGCAAGACAACAAGGTCAAGAGATGCATCACCCTCAAATATAGGAGTGGTGTCAGTCAAATATTGTATCGACACAACCATTGGTTAAATAGGATGTGATACAACAAGGTCAAGAGACGCATCACCCCAAAAAATAGGAGTGGTGTCAGTCGAAGATTGCATTGACATGACCATTGGTTGAACAGGATGTGGAAAAACAAGGTCAATAGATGCATCATCCCTTAAAGGAAGAGGGGTGTAAACCAAATTTTTCATCAGCATGACCGTTGTATCAACCAAAGAAGGTTGGGAAGCCAAAGTTGACTTAGAACCTGAAGGGCCCCCACACAAGGACCATGCTTCTGGTACCACAACAGTAGCAGGGAAAAAAAGCGTAAGGTGATCTCCTTTGCAAAGCCTACAAAACAACTTGGGTGTATGTCTTACACGTCTAGGCTTCTCAATTGTATGAATTCCCCCAGCATCATTCACAATGGTTGGCGACATCCTCCCAGCATAACTGGTAGAGGCTAGTGGGTCATCTCCCACATGATGCACAAAGGTTAGAGATGTGATGTCAGGATGACTCATGGCGACTAGAGTGATGCCCCCATCCTAACTTGCAGTAGTTGGTTGCTATTATTCAACATCGAATGCATAGGTTGTCGACCAATACCCAACATGACTAGCATAGGTTGGTGATGGAAATCCAGTATGACTTGCAAGGACTAGAATAGTGGCGACGACTAGTTGTGAAATTTGAAACCAAGGTCCTGGGAAAGACTCGGTTTGAGATATTTCAGGCAAGGAACGATCATGGTTTACACCCTATCACTGTTCGGAAAGGTAGTATCCTCTGCCTAATTTATCCATAGAGGTTTTCACATGAGTTGCAAAGAGACAAAAGCATGATAAGGATTACTCAAGTGAGGATATATGTTGCCCCCATGTGAAGGGGTTATGTGGAGAGGGTATCCCATACCGTAAAATTGATTCCCTCCATATGAAATACCAGAGGAAATATGGAAACCCTCCATGGGTAGAGTGTTCATGGGAACTGGCATAGTAGACGAAGGATACATGAATGGGGTATAATAAGTAGAATAACCACCCATTTGAGCACTAGATCCTGAAAGAGCGTGGTTGGGATTGGATTTTTAAGAGGGGAGATTCTAACCTCCCATAGTGAGATTTTTTTTAGGGACATGACTCCCATCAAGTGAATATGTGGACAGTGGAGTCACCGTTCCCCCAAATCCAAAACTAGGATTCATATAAACAGGCAAGGGAGAGGATGGAAAGGGTGAAGGAATGTTTGGCATACCAAGAGGAAAATGATTAGAGACCCAAGGCATTGACTGAGGGTCATAATTATTCATACCATTATAAAAATCGGATGGATTCGTCCCCATGTAATGAGTGAATGTCATGGGGGAGGTAGTGGTAAAGGAAGGAGCCAAAGGAACTCCACAATATATGATAATGACAACTCAATGAAAGGTATAAAATTCTAAGTTCGACTAATAATCAAAGAGGACACCAAAATAAAATCAAAAGTCCAATATGCACACAAACAGGATAAAGTGGCTAAAAGGGGCATCCCTCCCAAAAGTAGGTATGCCTCACCCAAGAGAGGCTCGATTCTCCCTGCTAAAGATCAGAGGTATCAAAATCAGTTATAAGGGCCCTCTTAGGCTTAGCAACCAGTCGGTTAGATCCCCTCAGAGAGGTAATCCTCCATAAAGGTTGTGTGTTTTCTGACCCTTATCTGACCCAGGGTACCTATAGAATAACCCCTACATGTAAACTATGTGGTACCTAAGTCAAGCAACTAAGAAACCACGATATAATCAATGCACAGGCGAACAATCGTAAGTCGGGTCCATCGTATGGGTAGGGTAACAAATCCAGAAACCTTGAAAGCACCGCCTCTCATAGAGGTAAGGGTACTAGCAAGATCCCTATATACAAATAGATCCCCAGAAATATATCTGATGCTAAGAAGGTATCAGGGGGACATCCTTTCAACCAACCTCAAGTGACCTCGTGTTGAACTCCAGTGTAAGTGGAGCCTCCTGATATTACCGATTATACAATGGATTTCTCCACTACCTTAGTCAAACACCTATGTTGATTTAAAATCCTTGGAGAAGTTTACTCACAAAATCTTTTTCCAAGGCTCTAAATCCTAAGCTAGTTTGTGCACCCTAGAAAAATAAAATCGTTACTACTCAATTTTAATTTATAGTGTTACTTTTAGTGGCCTTTCTTACTCAAAACGGTGCAGTCATGAAACTAATGATGTTATGACTCAGCAAGTAAAATAAAGGAATATGAATACAATGCAAAGTCCTAACTTCAATTCCCAATAAATGATATGATTTTCAAAATGCAATTCTCAATTTATTTTTGAAATTCTAAATAAGATGCAATCTTTCTTTACATGTACTAAAATCAATGATAAGGACTCTAAAGATCAAATTCCAACAATGTAAAATTCCTAATGCTTTTGTATTTTCAATATAAAAGAATGAAAATGCAAGGATTGAACATCAACTTGATATAAAATACTCTATTGCATGTAAACAAACACAAACCAAGTAGGATATCAAGGAGAAAACAGCTAGCCCAAGATGCAAGGACAATCAAATGAAAAGGATGATGAGAAAGGAACCTCCCAAAAAATCAACCAAAGAGGGGTTTCTTGTCATTCCACCGACACTTAACAGTCATAACAGAGACCCAAGAAGACTCAACAATCATCAAAACCTACCCAGAAACCATAAAACCCAGCAACCAAGCAACAAAGGGTGATGTACACAACTGTTCAATGGAAAAGTGTGTATATACACCTCTTGTAGGAGGACAACGTGCGTATGTACGCGATTGTCAGGAAACAATCTGTGTATATGTGTTAAAACACAACTAGGATAAGGAGAAGGATAATAAACTCAGACTCAGAATGAACAAAGAATTTCAAGCAATCATGTGATAAGAAAATCAATATAAACAAGAGCATTCTAAGGAGAAAAACAATCCAAACCCCGAAAAAGAATAGTATATCCCTAGTATGGTAGCCAATTTTGTTACAAGGAAAATCTCTCTATCACTAGGGGTAAACCACAATAGACATAAATGACTAAAGAAATCAACTCTAATCTCAGGTATTCTATGTAAACAAATATGCAAGCAAGACAAGATAAAAGGCCTACCTCATCTAGACATTTGATGAAGTGCATCGTTGAGCACTTGAATCAAAGCAATACACATGCAACTTGTCCTCAACAACCAAGAAACATAAGCATATGGTGATAATATATAATGTTAGCACATTCAATAGCATAATCCATCAACATTCATAACAAATACGCCCATGGAATAACAATTTATATATTTGCAAGATATTAATTGGACAAGAAAAGAGTATTTCTATTCAAATGTAATCAATCGAAGTGAATTAATTACAATCTTTCATGTCGGCACGGTTTGGAACCAAGAAACAAAGTCCCTTCTAGTTGGGCCTCAACCACTTCAATCCTCCACTAAAGGCAAGCTCATATAAGATATACAAAGTGATTCTCAATCATGTAGGGAAGAGCTTGGGGGCTAAACAATGTTTTTAGAATTAAAAGGACAAAGGGATTTAGACTCAATATGAATTGAATAATTTCTCTAGAGTAACTTTGCTCTCAAAGTTGAATTCTTCTCCTCTTTTCCATAGCTCGGATTTGGCCCATTTGTAGCCTTCAAGTGGAATTGAAGGGTCGATTTAGAACATTTCTAGTATATGGAAGGTCAAGGATCATCGATCTCGTGACATGACATGGAAACCCGACACCATTTTTTAATTTTGGGGACAAATTTTGATGTACATGGTTTATAGTGGTGTAACCTGCCTATACGCATGTTGTACTATCGGTAGGGCATGTATATGTGGAAAAACAATGTTTTTAGATATGGGATTTGCAAAAAGGGACTTCAAGTCTGCATAGGGAAATAGAAAAATTCCTTCTATGTAAGTTTGCATAGGGTGAGGAAAATCTTGTTATAACAAGAATTTTTGTTTGATGCATCCACCTAGACAAACATCAGCACCTCGAGCTTTTCCACTCCTTTTCAAATCAGCATGACTAAGGATAAAGACTATGTGTCGGCCATTCACCACTAGAAAAATTAACATGGCTTGTCATGTGAGAGAATGTATCATTCTCCTTAGTCAAATCAACATGACCCCTCTGGGAGAATTTATGCCTGATGATACTCATCTTTGGATTTGTACTAGAGCTTCACAACTCCCTTTTGCATCATGCCTTGGATGAATTCCTACAAGAAACTTCTAAAGCCATGTTTCTTCATGGCTTACAATATTGGTTGCTATATAAATTTCCTCCATTTTCCTTCTGACTGAATTCCTTCACTGAAACAAGGGAATCCTCTCCAGGAGGTCTCATATATCCTTAAGGTCTAGCCTCTTGTCTGTCATTTCTGGAGGATGTCTCTCCCATATGAATATGAATATGAAGAGGAATACTTTATGAATGAAAGTCCCTAAGAAACTAACTCTCTATGAGATCATGCTCGCTCTGAGTCTGCATGCTCCCTCTGAGGCTATATAGTCTTCGAGTTCATCTTCTCACTCTACATGTGTTGACCTCCTATTCTTCTTCATTGAATCATTACATGGATGTACAAAACTCTATGTCTATATAGTATTGCTTCATGTTGATGTCTCCTTCTCAGAGCTATTATCTGTGACTTGCCCATAACAAGAAACAAGAACAACAAGAAGCATATCTTTAGTAAACTCTAGAGCATCACTAAGTAATTACAATCGAAAATTTTCAACTACTTAGAAACGTCAGTCTCTTCCTTAGATCACTTCCCACGCGTGAGAGAGAAAAAATATGTGTGTCTATTGTTGTGTCTTTCAAGTGTCTTTTTATAGTAATATTAAATTAATCCAAAGAGACACGTCTTTTTGAAAATTAAATTAAATTTTCTTTCTTATCATAGTTGGAGAATGCTTCCCGTAACTACCCAAAGATTAACATTAATTTGGTTTTCCTCCATAATTCATGTGATTCACATAATTTTAGGTAGAATTAAATAAGCAATACATTCTTCATATTTAGTTAATTAGACATTTTTACTAGAAATTATTTCCCACCATAATTTATGGAATTCTTTCTGTAATTTAGGTAGGAGTAAAAGGTAAATATGTTGTACATAGAGATTGTAACAACCCCATAAATAGTCCCAACATTTTAATCTACTCTCATTTTCTTTATGAGGGATTCAAGCCCAGTCTCGCTCTGATACCATATTAAATTTTTATATGAGACAATATGATAGATTCTATATAATGTATATGAGATTCATTATTGGTTCAGTATTACGATGATGAATGTGCCAACCTAAAGGCACATATGGTTACCATCCATGAAATGATGTGTCTCTAATAATTATAATAACTATTATTATTATTATTATATTAAGAATATTAAGAATAATTAATAATTGTATTATTATTTATTAATCTGGAAGAATGTCTTCCCCATGTTGTCCAAACATCAACACAACTCCCTTATGCATTTTTCTAGTATTACATTGTGTAGTTCCATGTTCTCTCTTTCAACCTCTACAGACATTATAGACCCATAATCATAACCAAATACATTACAAAACATAGGCTCAAAGAAATATTGAGGACAGTAACAACAACAAAACTCACTATTGGATAATTAGTTGAGTAGCTAACATAATTAACTAACCAACCAACTCTCTTTCTATTTTCATTTCTCCATTTTATCTGCTTCTTGGCTATGGTGCTCTATCACTTTCAGTTCTACCACTCTTGCTCCTCTTACTACCAGTCACACACACTTTTACCACATTCATGCATTCTATATAGACTATTTGGAGTTGTGGCCATCTTAAATACCTTAATAGCTCATCTACTTATTGTTCCACGATCTCTTGTGCTTCCTGAAGTAATCATTCAAGAATATTTACCAAATATTATTTTCTTGATTCTGGAATCCATGCGATGCCTTCTTAATTTGTAGTGTGTATCACAAAACTAGGACCGACGTGCATTGGAAAAAATTGTACTTGTGCACATTAACAAAACTTGAACTAGCGCAGATGCTTATTGTCACCCACTACATAGTTGCTTGAGTGCATGCAAAAACTAAATAGAATCTCACAACTATTTTTGTGTGTGCATGTGATCTTTACCCAAAACTTTGAGTGCCAACAATACATTAAGGCCCTTTTTCATTAGATCTCTTCCTATCAACACCAATAAATTATATAGGGAAGGGATTTAGAAAAAATCTAGTCCCATGGAACTTGTATACATTAGTGGAAATATTCATTGTGATAAAAAATGGTTTTAGCTCATTGACTATTGATTGATCAATTCTATGAGTGTTCAACATCAACTACTTTATTCACAGTCATTATATTGAACTAGGTACCTTGGGTTTCATTTTCATTATCGGCGGATCTCGTCATGTCCATTAACGATTTTGGTTTCTACCATGCTCGACATCAACTTATCCATTCACATGATGTAGAATTGTACCGTCGATGGGGTTGTATTGAATACCTTAGGTCAGGGGGCATCATTCCTTTATGCTACCCCTCCCAAGTTTCAATGAAGTATAGTATCCATACTTTGAAGACCACATTGGTACTATCCTTGGTGCTATATTTATTCTTGATGTATACTATGACATAGATCCACATTTTATTTGCTTGTGTCTATGATCTATTTTATGACATCGATCCAATGTGTATTTTTTTGTGACCATGGTCTTTCATATCACTTCATGGATCCATAGTGTATCGTATCAATGGCCATGTGATTTCCTACATTCAAGCAATGGTATGACTACTTTGGGGATAATATATGTTTGTGTGTGTGTGGTTGACGATTTTTTGCAGGTACTTCTTAGCTCCTTGATCTATGAGATCCTTCCTTCTGCCACTCCTTGCCATGAATTTTCATAATGTATTTTGGCCATTAGTTACTCTTCTAACCTCATACAGTAAGGGGCATATGTTATAATTGTATTTTCCACCATAGACCCTACAAGGATGTTATTAAACGTTATGAGGATGAAACTACATAATTGACTAAAAATATCATAATTGTTTCACAAGGAAATAATTATTTGTCACAATTTCGTAATTATGAAAAAATAATTATTTCATAATTGTTTCACAAGGAAATAGTTATTTGTCACAATCTCACAATTGTTTCACAAGGAAATAATTATTTGTCACAATTTCATAATTATGAAATAATAATTATTTCATAATTGAAAAAAAAACCCATAATTGAGAAGAAAGTTCATAGTGAGTTGGAAAAATCTCATAATTGAGCATGGAACTTGAGAAAAAAGATCATAATAGAGAAAAATCTCATAATAGGTTGCAAAAATCACATAATTGAGCATGGAACTTGTGTATGACTTGTAATTTGTTAGTTCACATGCCATCAATGCTATCTATGACTTGAAATTTCTTAGTCCACATGGCAAAAAGCCTATCTATGACTTGTGTCCACCTAATTCACATCCCATGAAGCCTATCTCCAAGTTCTTCTAAATTCCTATAAGAAGAGGACAAATTAAGGATATGGGGGGATCTAGAGTTTTAGATTTATTATTCTAGTAGAGAGAAATCAAGAGTGACAAAGGAAGGAACTCTAAGAGCTTGAAGCTTGAAGGTACTTCAATACTCTCAAGGTAACACTTTCTATGTTGTACTTTCATCTTTTTAATATATAGATATATGGTGTTTTTCCCATCAAATCGGTGTGATCTGTTTTATTTCATACTTTATTTTTGTATATATGATTTCATATTGATATAATTAGATTATATCTATTTGTGAACTACCCTTGTTTCATGCCAAGCAAGGTTGAGAAGGGTACATGTCGTTGTATGTGTGTGCAAGAAATTGATTTAAGGAGTTGTGGTGAATACTAGAGATGCATCATCCTAGATGTGATGGGATAGAATTCAAGTAGAGGTGTGACCCATTCTCCTCTCTTTTTAGTATATATTGAACCTACAAACTAGATCTAGAGGAAAACCCATTGCTTTCTATCCACAATATATCATTGATCTTTTTTATATTAGAGAGAGGGCTCACCTATCCATAGGAAAGTTTCCTCTACAAAAAAAGTATAGAAAGATATATATATATATATATATATATATATATATATATATATATAATAAT